>WTSP01018102.1:5000-26636 GCA_025331215.1 Actenoides lindsayi | reverse complement strand
GCAAATGACAAATGACACTTTCCCTTTGTGATCTTCGGGATTTTTTGTTGACTTACTTGGAGGCTTTTGTTGGGCTCCTAAGAAATGGCCTGTGGCTGAGGCCTATTCGCCCGATTTCCACGCTCCATCTGTGGTATCCATCAGCGGGGCCTTCGCCCGCATTCAGGGCTCTGACACCTGCCTGGCAGGATGCGGGAGGCACAAAGGCGGCCGTGAGGGGGGGGTGAGCGGGGTGAAGGGGATGCACGGCGGGGGTTAATCCAAACCCCCTCCCCTCCCTCAACCTCGGCACCTGGAGGTGTCCCCTCCACCGCTGCCTCTCCCTGCCGCCCAGAGGTAAGGGGCCCAGGCCCAACCCTCGGTCGGAGCAGGGTTGGGGGGGTTAACAGGGAGAAGGGAAAAGGCACCCGAGGATGTGGGCCCTCGGAGCCACCCCAGGCACTCGCCAAACCAACCGCTTGCTGCGAGGGCTGGAGCGGCCGTAGGTGGCCGGCAGCACATTCCTCCCCGGGTCCTTGTTTGTCTTGGGGTAGGCTTTCAGCAGCTGGCCTTTTAACAGCCGACGGGCTAGAAGCACATCAGGCGGCCTTTCTTCCCTCAAAATGAAGTCCACAGGAAAATAAAACGGCATCTTTACTTCCTACCGAGCACCCCCTCTCCTCCCCTCCGAGCAGTCTCGTTTAGGGGCCGGCTTATATTTGCAGACAACATATAATGAAGACTCTGGAGCCGACCGAGTACCTCCCTCCCCTCACCTCCCTCCCTCCCAGCGCATCAGGCTTTCATTTTGCTCTATCTGCTCCGGGAAACGTGACGCCAGGCTCCCTCCTCCTCCTCCCAAAACCTCAGTCACAGCGAGGAGCCGGTGAAAAGAAAATACACCCTGCCAGGTCTGTGCTAATCAAAACAGGACAAATAAACCCTGACACTCAACAACTCCCCGAGTGCCCGCAGCCCGGGGTGGAGACTACAGATTAGTTATGAATATGGCAGGCAGCGGGGGACGAGCTCGGGGGGTCCAGAGTCACCCCTCAGCCACCTGTGAGCTGCTTCGGACGGCACAGCCGAACGCCCTGCTCAGCTAAGGTAAAGCAGCTTCCAAAGATTACAAGCGCACCCCTAAATTGTAGGTTGTGGTGCTCCCACCAAAACGCTTTTGACAACTTTACCGGGACTCTGAGCTGCAGGTTTATCCAATTCACTCTTTGCTTTCCGTGATTCGCAGTCAGGGAGGGAAGAGGACGGAGGGGAGATTCGGGCACCCCGGGTTTCACCCCCATAGATCTCAGCCCAAAATATATTAGCAGTTGGACTTCTCTTCTTTGACAGAAAAGGAACAAAGAAAACAGAAGCCACCAAAAGATTTCTCGGTGGGGTTAAGATAGAACACGCTAATGCTGCTACATGCTCCGATTTCAGAGGGAAAATTTAAGATCAGTACATATATTAAAAAAAATTGATCATCTCAATCTTGCTTGAATATCTAGGACGACGTGAAAAGACTGACGAGTGGCAAAACTGCTTTTAACCCTTTCTACTGGCATTTTGACTCGGACATATCAAAACTGAAGAAATGAAACCCAAAAAGCCAGCCTCTGTTGCAGACATCAGCATCGCTCATCTAACAAGGATTAAGTCACACTTCAATTGCCCCTTTGAAAACCTCTGCGATTTGCAAAGGGCATGCTTACAAACACATCCTAAATGGCTCGCTTTTTGGGGTTTTGTTGTGTGTTTTGGGGTTTTTTTATTTGTTTGGGTGTTGGGGTTTTTTTAAACTCTGCAGGCACTTGACAAAAGTCCACAGTGAGAGAATCGAGAGAAACGGGGAGAAAAGATGTTGCTGCTTAAGTCAACTGATTAATAATAGTAATTAATCGGCTACTGGCACTGGAAAAGAGCAACCCCCTCATCTCCTGTGAGCTCTGAGCTGGAAAGAAAAGCAGCAAAAGGGAACAAGCACCACGACAGTGATAAAAGTGATCTTCTTAAGAGAAGTGGATGGTATTTTTATGTTGTTTGGGCTAATTCACAGAGAGAAATGTGCTTTGTACGGCGAAGTGAAAAGGAAAACAGTAGCTGCAGTAAAAGGAAACGGCCAACAGTGACTTTTATTTACAATTACCAAGAGACAGGCTATTATTGACCATATGTGCCACAATCGCCCTCCTTATCATGGGTTGGCCATCGTGTCCATTGGGAGCTGTTAATGAACTGGGTAATTGAGCTGCTGACATGTGTTACCAAAACAAAACAATAGGAAGAAGAGACAAATGAACATTTTATTTGCCAATCAGAGTAGGTTCCGCTTTTCAGAGCGCTGTGCCTAAGTAAGTGGCTGAATACATAAAACAGTGCATTGAAGGCAAGCAGATGCATGCACAATAATGGTTAACTGACAGCCTCTGGCCCATCTGTGCTTAACATTTTGTTAAAGAAATTACTTGACTTGCTAAAGAGACAAATCATACAGCTGCCCCAAGTGCTGCCTTCGAAGAGATAAATCATTAAGCTAAACTGTTTCATGCTTAAAATGACAATGCATATTAACAGTTATGCCGGGGCATTTTGTCAGCACAGCTTGATGCAGTTATAAGTTACCAAAAAATGTGACAGCTCATAGCTATTCAACGATTTCGGCTCAGAAGAGAATGACAACACTGCAAAAAATATTTGGCCGCACAAACAATAGACAATTCACAGTCTCTTTTTCAAAAAAAACTTAGATATATTTAATGTTTGGGTTGTTTTGGTTGGTTGGGTTTTTCTTGTTTGGTCTTTTTTTTGGAATGATGAAATAATATGGAAAGGGGGGGAAATAACTAACGAACTATCTGGCCAGCGACTAAGTGTTCTGCACCATTAATCTGCTAGCATGTACTTCATTCAAAACCACCCAGCATCAAAAAGGAACACATTCCATTTTAAATATCAAAGACTGCATCGCCAGCGCTAAGAATAAATGGCTAATTCTCAACTCTGCATGAAAGGATCAAGAATTTCTAGAGTGAAAGGAAGGGAAGAGGAAACTGCAAATACAACTACAAAAATCTCTTCTCACTGGCCCACCTCCTCCTCCAAAGAGAGATTTGTTTTGTTGGTACAAGTAACGTTAAAGTACTTAACAGCTTTGCACGTGGGCCTGATCTCGCTCCCAAGTTTCCCCGCTGTAAATTTGCACTGGGAATTATTATTTTTACACTGAAAACTAAATATCTAGGAAGAGCAGTTAGTGCTGGGATCGTATCCTACGGGCATCAGGCACAGGTATTGCCCAGGAAACCCGCCCAAGGGAGGGTAGAAAAACAGACCCCTCTCCTCCTCCTGACCTGGTCACACAAACCAGACCCTCAACCAGGCTGAATCACTCAAAAGTTTGCTACTGTACTCAATAAAAGTTTGCTACTGTTTTCTCCACGTCTGTAGATGTTGTATGGTTTCTCCTCACCGGCCTATGGACTATTCTGCTGCTTCCACCAGCATGAGAGCAAAGCTGGATCCAGGCAAGCTTTGGCCCTCACTCAACCTCTCCCATCCTTCCCAGCAGATCCAGGGAAGGAGTCCAGTGAGAAGCAGCTGGCACGGCGATAACCCCGGGCATGACAAAGTTCTCCAGCACCAACCCGTATGACCACGCTGTCACTGGACTCTGAGTCACCCTGGACTGGGCCATCTCTCTGAATGCAGCCCATTATGAGGGAGACTTTCCGAGGAGCACCCAGAGGAGTCACAAGCACGGCCCGTTGATTTGCAGCGGGAGCTCACGAGTGCCCACAGCTGGGGGCTTTGCCAGCCCTGCCCAGCCTGGTAACGCTGCAGACACGAGTGCTGTATTTAAACATTACAGCATCTCGTCTTCTCACTTATACACTGAGAGATTTCAAGAGAAAACTTCCAGAGGACTCAAACAAAAAAGAACAACGAAAAGAACACAAAAAAACCCCAAACAAACACCAAAAAAACCCCCGTGGCTTTGCCCCCTAAATTTAGAAAAAGGCAAAGGAAACTAAACACTCAAATCCAAACGAGATTTGCTTTCAACAGCCTTTAGGAATTTGATATTTTAGGCAATATTTTAGTACAAAAGACAGGGGGACTTAAGAGGAAAGCTAAATCTCTCTCGAACAAATCCCAGGACATACTAAGAAAGGGTTGGCTTCGTGTCTCCAAGCCGGTATCAGCTGATGGAAGAGCCGATTGGCAACCAATTAAGGCTGAAAACATTGAGTATCCTGGGAGACGGAATTTGTCAGCTGAGAAATTAAATAAAGCCAGCAAAGGAGGCTCTGGATAAGTAATGAGACTGTAGTAGCGAGTTTAAAGCACTGCAAATAATTGAGCTGTCAGCAACGTGTGTAGGCAGTGTGGATTCTTCAGGAGAAAATAAATAAATCAATCTGTAAGTTATATTTGCCTCAATCCTTTTTTTTTGCCACAGCAGCGTGCAAACGAAACTCCCCAAGTTAGAGAAGCTGGTCAAACTTTGTGGGCACACCAAGATGGGAAGAGCTTACAAGGAGTTTCCAAAACTAGCCCTGCCAGGTTGGGCCAACGCAGAGCATCGTCAAAACATCTCTGAAGAAACAAGACATTGCACAGAAGCCCAAGGTAAAACATTCTGAGAGCGTTTTAATACATTCCCCCTCTCCCTCGACTAGTTCTGGCACCTGAATTAATACCATCCTCGATTCAAAACAAACACTGAGAGGGCAAGCTGTTGTCACTAGCTCCATCTCCATGTCAACAGTACAGCCCTCCAAGTCTCTATGGGAAACCAAGGCTATCATCTCTTCCTAAACCCACAGCTGCAGCCAGACCACCCCTCAAGAAGCTTCTTTTACCTACTCCAGAGCTACACTGACTGATAGGATTCATCGCTATTTGTCACTCTCAGGACTTGGAATGGCCAAAATATTTCCAAACATTTTTAAATTGTCACTGAAAACTCCATTTCCTCTAGAAATCACTGCACTATGCAGAAGATTCCTGGGGGGTTTGTTGATGAAAACTAAAAGCGCTGACTTTAAATTTCATTTTGTAGACTTTGGTCAATAAAACAAACAAACAGGTTACATTTTTCACCAGATATTTTTCCTGTAACTGATTTTCCAAGGTAGTCCCCCCTGCTCCTGCCAAATGCTCCTTTTCCAGCCAAGGCTGTCAGTCGCTCAAGGTCACTCCCATCACAACTACATAAGAATTGGGGTGCTGACCTCAAAATCCATCATCTTCTGTCACGGGACCTGCTCCTACTGGGTGCTGAGCCCACCAGTCCAAGACAGCCTCTGCCTTTATGATTGCGCTCCCCTGTTTGGGATGAAAGGGCCCTGCAATGGGATAGCAGTAGGGTGCTCAGCACCTCTCTGCGTTACTGTGGGTTCTCATTCCCAGCTCCTGCTCTGGCTGACCCTGCTTTAGCAGGGAGGTTGGACGAGATGATCCCCAGAGGTCCCTTCCAACCCCTACCACGCTGGGATTCTGGGAATCTTTCCTACTGCGTCTCAGATGAGTCGTCCTTCGTTGCCTTCGCTTCCCGAGAGCGAAGGGGCACAGAACATGCCAGACATGCTAGATCCTTGCCGTGCAGATCCCTGCCACGGCCCAAACACGCTCCTGGCACACCTCACGCGTGGGCCCCGCGTGTAAGCGCGCACCCACAGCACGGCATCGTCTGCGTGAAAACACAGATCACACCTCCTGCTGAGACTGACACTAACTCACCCGGGATGAAAACCAAGAAGGGAATAGAAGGTGGCTTTAATTTTATCAAGGCACAGGATTTGTAGATCTGTAGGATCTTTGATATTCCAAGCGCACAGCTCCAGGCAGTACTGAGACACGAACGTCGCATGCAGCGTCCCCACAACAGCAGCACCTCGAGTTCCAACGGCTTCAAGTGCCACAGTTACCTAAGCAAAGCTTATTTAAGTCCCATATAAGGTACAAAACGACACATACTGTCACTTATTTGCTCCTTGCCGTTCCCCATGGAAGAGACACTGAAGAATCGAGTTCTTTATCCCAAAGACTAAATGCAAATCTCATTGTTTGCGTGGACTTTGGATCTGGATCACTCACAGGTATCAGGAATTCGTTCCTTCTACCCAGATAGGAACCCCATGAAACAGCCTGTGCTCTTTTTTTTTTGGAGCATGAAGAAGAAGAGTTCGTTATTAGATCATCTCCCACACGTTGAAAATCAATGGCCTCATTAAAGCTGATGGTTTTACCCTCCAGAAATAGGGCAAAATATGTAAGATAAGTGAAAATGTTCCCAAACAGATTTGCAATGTTTAAAACCAGGGGAAGAAAAAAAAAAATGACCAAAATGCAAACATAGGAATTCAGAAAAGTTGTTAGAATGCCTCGTTTCTTAGCTACAATCTTCCATCTCTGTAAAATCAGCTATCTTAAATTGTGAGGCTGTAGGGTTAATTGATAGCATCTATGTAAAGGTTCTCTGTTTCCCAGCGATCCTCAACAGTATGGGGAGAGGGAAACTGGGAAAAGCTTGATGGAAACTATAAAAAACTCTGGCTCCCGCTACATCTTGCCTCCCAGTGCTATGGCACCAGTTGAACCCAGCCCCTGTTTGTTCCACTTGTGCACAACCAAGAGCACCACAGCCTGCAAAGGCTCCCACTGGTGCCCAGTAACACCACGTGCAAGAGCAGTAAACACACCAGCATGTAAAACATGTAATGAGGGAGCTTTCTTAGGTGGAAATTAAAGCAGCTCTTCTTGCTTCTGGTTTCTCCTGGGGAAAAAAAACCCCAAAATCCTCCCAGTGCTGGACCACACTCAAAAGCAAGAGGGCTTCTTGAAAGCAGACTTCACAGCTCCAGGGGGCTTTGCATTTGCCTGCCACCATACGAAACCCTAACAGGTCCTACAACAGGAGCCACATCTCATCTTGTAAGTCCAGTCTGAGAGAGAAATAGCCCCGGGATGATTACTGGAAGGACTGCAACCACTAAGACCCAGCCTGCCTATGCAGACAAGCAGGACGTATTTTGGTGGGCTTTTCTATGAAACTGAAAATAGACAACTATTCAACACCTACTGAATTTCAGCCAAAAAAAAAAAACCCCAAAATAAAATATGCACTTCAATTGGACAGCAATTTTTTCACATGTTAATTTTTTTCCTCCATTCACGCCCTATGGATTGCGAGGTGCAATTCTCTGTCTGCTTCGGGTCAAATCCTGCCGAGAGCCACACCAAAGTGTTAAAGACAGATGAGGAAGGCAAAACTTGGCCTGCAACCCAGGCGGGCAGAGCCTGACAGATGCCCCAGATGCAGTCGGGGGAGCCTGTCCGAATGAACCGCGCACAAGAGCGGAGAGACAGAGGAGAAGAAAAGCCGCGCGCTGCCAGCCAGCCTCCTGCGTCTGCCAAGGGAAACACAGAGCGACGGGGAAACCCGCTTCCTTTTGATTGGTGGAGAAGCAGGGTGAGGAGATCTGAGGGCACAGGTTTGCCACTGCCCAAAGGGATCACAAACCACAGAATCCAGTGCGAGAGCGCTGCCCGGGGAGGACCAGAGCTGGGGATTATTTGTCTTGGCCTATTAGCCAAGTAACTAGAATTATAAAGAACCCCAGCATGGTGGAGTTGGAAGGACCCTCTGGAGATGATCTGGTGCCAGCCCCTGCTCCATCCAGCCCCGTCACCCAGAGCAGGGGGCCCAGCAGCACAGGGTCCAGCCAGGGCGGGAATCTCTCTGGAGCAGGAGACTCCACAACCTCTCTGGGCAGCCTGGCACAGGCTCCCACACCCTCAAACCAAAGAATTTTCTCCTCCTGCTCAGGTGAAACCTCTTGGGTTCCAGTTGGTGCCCGTTGCCCCTTGTACTGTCACTGGGCACCACTGACAAGAGTCTGGCCCCATCCCTTTAACACCCACCCTTTAGCATTGATCAGATCCCTGCCCTTTAGATATTGACCAGCATTGATAAGCTCAGTGTTTCTCTATCCCTGGTAGCACACAACATTGTGCCTTTGGGCTCACAGCAGAAGCCTAGAACATTCGTTTTTATGATGGGCATCAAATTAGACAAGAATAAAGAGACAGGCTTCACTGCTGTGAGAGCTCACCAGCACCCCTGCTGCCATGTGGGCATCAGCAGGCTGAGACCACCCCTCCTCACAGAGCTCAAGAGCCCTCGTCTCTGCTCTCAAGTCTAAACACGTCTGCACCGTCACGTGTTTACATCATCGGGTCCTTTTCACCCAGACGTCTCGAGATCTGCGTTGGTCCAGGTCCCAGCAGAGTGAGCAGGGCTCCTGTTTGCCACAGCGAGACAAACAACAACAAACTCTGACCCAGGCTGTGCTCGGGTCGACATTCACTTAATTCTAACGTTTATCATCGTCTATAAATGGATGAACCGATAGCAGGTAACTTGACAGTGAATGCTCAGGTTGCCATCTTCAAAGAAAATCCTCTCCCTGGCATTAAAATTAACCACAGGCACGTTGTTCTGCTAAAGGTACCGGAATTTATACCGCTAAGATCCCTGCACTTCTTTGAAAGTCTCTTTCAAGCATCAGAATTGTTTTTGTAAAATCTCAACATCCAAATCTTTATATTCTTTTTATTTTAATTTGACTGCTCGGGGAGGAGAGTTTGCAGAAGTGGTTCAGTCAAAACAGAATCTTATTCAAGCTTCCACGGTCATCTTTGGTCTCTCACTTTCAATCCCAGCATCTCTCCTATATTGTTCTATACAAGACACAAACCCAGCTATAAGAGCCACTGAGATTTTTTGATGGGGATCTAACCCAAGAAAAAGAATTAAAATCAGGGTCTGTGAGAGGAACAACCTAGACCATCTTCTGACCAACTCGCAGCAGGTGCCTGTCTCAGGACAGTCCCAGATTCAACCAGAACGACAGAGCCAAGCACAGTTCCCTCCAGGAACATTATTGCATCAGAGACCTGAATTTTCCTTACAACCTGGTAGAAGGTTTGTGATCTTTCTAAGCAAGCCTGGACTTTGTTTTGAATAAAGGAAAGAAAAGAAAGGGGGGGGGGGGGGCTATTTATGGTTTTGCATCAAAGTCATGTGAAATGTGTGGTTTTGCATGGATTCAATTAGAGACAAGCCGGAGGCACAAAAAGTTCAGATGCTGATCTGGATCCAGACCCACCCAAAGCTGAGGGACATTTAGACTCAAGGCACTTGGTTCTTGTCCACCTCAGATGCCAGCACGAAACCCAGGTGGGCCTCACTTCCAGCAAACCCCCTGCTCCTCCCCAGACTCCTGCAGCTCTTCCAGCTCGACATGTCGGCAGCAGCTGGAGGGTTCCTATGACTTCTGGTGGGATCCAAAACCCAGGAGACACCGAGTCCCTGCAAACCAAAGCCATGGCATCTTCCCAGCTCTCACAATTACACTTTAAGCCATGAGGAACTACAAAAAAAAAAAGACCCCCCCCAAATTACCAGACATATTGACAGTTTTATAGACCCCTGAGGGCTCTGCCTACATCCAAAGACGACAGTGGGGCTTTTTCAAATTAAAGTGAATTAGCAATCAAGTCCCTAAGAAGGATTCGTTTAATAAATTAAAGGGCAGAATTCAAGACTATTTCAAAAGTGATCCTTTGGCCGTAAATTATTCCCTGTACAGTGGAAAAATGGAACATTGTTGTCCTGATGCTTGTCTTAATTGGCATCCAGTTGTTTTCTTCTTTTAAAGTCATTGTTTATTACGTTACTGGGCATCATCTTGCAGCAAGCTCATGTTGCCCTCACTCAGCTTCGTTAGGAGCGAGATAAGCTCCTAATTCCTTTCTGATAAATCCAAGGGCTTATTCGGTTCCCTTTTGCAACAAGAATTAGGGAGAAAAGAACTAGAAGTAAATTTGATCCTGCTGAGCCGCGGAAAGAACCGCGATTCCCACCCTCCTCCCCAGCCTTCCAAGTCCACCAAGGCACTGAACAACCTTCTGGCTTCCCAAACTGGGTGCCCCGTGGCTTCAGGAGCCCGTTCCCACGACGCGGGGCGAGCGCTGGCCTCCAGGTCGTCGGCAGAGCTCTGCCAGGACCAGGCTCTAGCCCAGGAGATTGAACAGAGCTTGAACTCCCGGTTTAGCGGCACGGATGTCGGCACAAGCAAAGTTCAAGTCAACCCCGCGAGCTCTTTGGAGCATCTGTGCCAAACTCAACGCATCTACTATTAAAAGTGACGACTCGCAGGCTCCCCCAGATGCCTTCCCCTTTAATGTGATTTCCTCTGGTACCACACAACTCACTGGAAGGGTCTTTGCACCTATTTAGGAACAGACAGACTTTCAAATTAACTTCAGCGGAGCCATGACAGATTATCCCAGCAGAGGTTGGGCTGCTCTGTCCGTTGGGTATGTTTCTAATTGAGGTCATTTCATGCTTTCAGACCACGGTTGTGACTCGGTGAGGAAGGGAATATTTGCCCTTCTCCTCGTTCCACGTTTCTCCTTCCAAACTTTCTCCCCCTTCCTCCCCCATTCTGCTCTAGCAGGAAAAATAAAAGCTTGTTGAAGTCTTTAGTGAAAGCTGGAAAAAGAGGGAATTGTCCGTCTCTAGAGGGTGAGGCGCGTGGTCATGGCACTCGTTCAGGGTGCTTTAGAATGGAGACCAACTGCACAGGCCAGCCTCTGGGATCACTACTTCCTTCTCCATTTCCACTCTCTGAAAGGTCCAACGAGTGCTCAAAACCAGGTTAAAAAGCAACCAAAAGCCCAATGGTCCTCCACACTTACCCCCCAAATAAGCCCCAAGCATTTGGACTTGGCTCACGCTCACTCTAAGCAAGCATCCTAATGCCCAGCAGACGGTAGGTCTGCAAATGAAGTGGAGGAGCTCTGGGAGGACCCAGAGAGGTCTGGTTACAGCTCTTCCCATGGCACCAGGGAAAACCAGCAAGGCAGGGAGCTGCCCCACTCATGGCAGGTGGGACAGGCACCTTCTCCCCCTACTTCCAACCAGGAATTCCAGCTGGAGTCAGGAAACTTCTAGCAAACATGATGGACTCCCAGGGAAAGGAAAGGTCTGTTTCAAGCTTTTTCCTCATTACTTTCCTCATCTATTTTACCAAAGTAAAACTCAGAAAGATTTACCAGAAGAATTAATTAATTGAGGCTGCAACTATTCTGGTACAACTGCACTGCAAAGCTGCAAGCACACGACTCCTCATGAGCAGACTGAGGTTCTCCATTATGCTACCTGATGGCACTGGAGTTTTGGACTTGCCCAGTGCACAACGTTAGGTGTGAAACACCCAGTTCCGGGCTCTGATGTTCACACTACACAAGTGAACAGAACTGATAGAATCTTTCCTGTCACTCCTTGTCAGATAGGCTCTCAGAAGTACCTGGTTATCAGCGCATGTTATATTTTAATCGCCGTTCGATGCAAACATAATTGCCTTAATTGGCATTCAGTTGTTTTCTTCTTTTAAAGTCATTGTTTATTACATTATTGGGCTTAAAGATGGCTTTAGTGAACAGTCATCTTTACTATTCTGACAGCTATGTTCTTCTCTTCCCATCCAAAGCACAACCAAAATTCAAATCAGCTTCTTTAGGAAGTCAAGCAAAGCACCTCCTAAAGACAACAGGATTTAGAATTCCACCACCACCGTATTCCACTTCCCCCCCTCCCCCCATTTCAATGGGAAGCATCTCAGCGCAGAAGTAAAAAAAAAAAAATAAATAAGTCAACACCAGGAAGCACAAAAACTCATGAGGATTTTCTGCAGCACGGGCTCGTCAAAGCGAGCAGGCAGCCTTTGTGTGGCACGGCACAGCAGGAGCATTCCTCCAGGTCTGAGCGGCGCAGGACCCCCGGCCGCCGCTGCCCTGGGCGCCGGGGTTCCCACACCCAAGGCGGTGGGAAGAGGAGAAAGCGGAGCCGTAGCGGTCGCGTTGTAAATGGGATGAACTGGGCAACACGCTTCTTAGGAAACGCACGGCTTCCAGGAAGAGTCACGTGGCAAGATTTACAATACCTCCACATCAAAGGGGTTGACGTTGGCTATGCTGGTTCTTTCAAAAGAAAGCCGTGTCTGTCCCCTATAGCATCAGCTCTACTGACTCAGGAAAGAGCGTAAAGACCTCGGCTGGGAACCCTGGACAAAAGTCTAGTTTATCTTTTGAGTTAAAAAACACCAAATAACCCAAAACCCACTGAAATACCACCCCTGTTTTCCTTGGCTTCATTATGGACGCCTCCATTTCAGTCTCAGCCTCGCAGAGTCTTCTGATAAATTACCGCGTCCGCCCAGTTAAAGCTTCATATTTCTATTTTCCCTTTAACACCTTGCAGCTTTAAGGGCAACGCCTGTGTCGGGAGCATGGATGGGTGACCCTCCACTACACACTGACCCAGAGATAAACTTTGACCTGATGTTTGCTAATAACACTTCTTCTTAAGATGCCTTGTTTCTTTTATGAACTACTGCTTGACTCCGGGATCTAGAAGCTGACACGCATTAATATACATCTCTGGGTGCCCTTTGACTTGGCCATCGAGACCCTTTGACCCCAGACTTGATTCCTAAACCCTGTCAATTGTTTCCAAGTGGAAAAAACTTATTTTCTAGTAATAATTAATTGTGACCCTGTTTTAGTAAGCGTTTCTCCTCTCCTTTTAACTTGTTCTTCTTTGAATTTGGATGTTTATTTCATTTAGTGGTTTTCCAGATTGAAAAAAAAAACCCAAAACAACAAAAAAAACCCCACCAAACCCCAAAGATACTCCTTTAAAGTTTAATCCTTTGTTTTCAAGCTTTGTAAAACTCCCAGTAGTACTCAAGTGCCTTGACATTTCAAGAAAAAAAAAAAGCACTCCATGACCAGTAATATATTCTAAAAAGCCTCCTTTTGTGCCCTGCTTTTCAGATTTATCTGTGTATTTCTGCAGCTCCACAACTCTTTTTTTTTTTTTTGATCCAAGATCACTTTACAGCACACTTCAGACGGCAAAACTTCCATCAGTTCCCACGTCAGCAGGATCCGACCCCTCGGCCAGTTTCTAGCCGACGCTCTGGCATTTTTAGTCTAACTTCTTGAAAGAAGAAACTTCCGTGTCTACGCGCAAAAAAAAAAGAGCAGATATATTGCTATTTAAATATATTTATCCAGACATCTATTCCTGCTGTGTTTTCACAGCCACGCAGAGATCCCGCGCGCTAAAGGAGAGGGCGAGGAGCCCGCTGCCAGCCCAGCCCGTCCCCGCCGACCCAGGCACGTTGCCCCTTCCTGGTACATTCCGAGATGGAAATGTCTAATTCCCGGACTCACGTTACACCACGGCAGGAATTGCTGCACTTCTGCCTGGTTTCCATCAGGGCTGAGAGCTCGCAGAAAGCCAAGGCGGGCTCTTCCAGCGCTTAGATGAGGTATCGAGTGTACGGCGCGCACACGGCACCGCGGCAATCAGCGGCCGGTAAGGAACACCAGCAAATCAAAGCTCTCCGGTCTCAAGACGGAGCGCTGGGACCTGGCAAATGAGGGGTTTCAGCAAAACAAAGCAACAAGCCTTTGTGTTCGTAGAGAAAAAAAACCCACCGCAGTCCAGCCTCGGCAATTACGATGTTATGTTCGTAGAGCTGCTCTGTTTTCTCGCTAGGCAAAAAACGCTGCCTGAAAGCTCCGAGAAAACGCAGCTGAAAATTAAAACTGCATTTAAATCAAACGAATCCGCACAGCGCCAACGAATGCTCCCTGAAGAAATCAAAGAGCAGGGACACCTCGGGTTTGGACCAGTCTTGTCAGGGCTTTGGGCCTCAGACCTTCAGGCAGATTCACGTAGGACTAAATCATGAGCGGAGAGAATGGCAGCAAGGAAAGAAGACCCGCTCCAAGTGAGGCCCCGACCGGCAGCATCTGTCCCACGGATGCACTCTGCAGCCAGGGCTCACTGGGTTTGAAAACACAAATCTAAGCAGGAAGCAAAGCTCCCCAAAACTCGTGGGACTGAGACAGGAGTGCTGGGGCAGCTATCCTGGGTCTCCGGGTCTCCCCAGAGCAAGGAATTCAACCCCCAGCTGCTTATTATCTGTTCAAATCGATAGCGCACACCACGGGATTTTGATGCTTTCTGTTTTCCCTGCTCAGCCGACTCCTTCCCACCATCCTTTCTGTGCTCCATTCACAACGTGAAGATTGCTTCCTTTTTCCAGTCCTACACTCCAAATTTTCAATGACCAGAGCCTATTACACTGGTGTGCTGCCCAACAGCAAAGAGAGTAACTCCTCCAGGATGGGCACTAACCTTCCCTGTTCCAGGCAAACACCCAGGAAAGTAGAACCTGCCATTTCTAGCAGGAGGAAAAAAAAGTTTAGATAATATTTGGAAACAGCTTAAAAATCAAAGGAGACAGAGAACAGAACCAGACCAGCTAGTGAACTACACCAAAGGGCACTTCCATTGCCATGGGTCCTGCTCCAAGTCCAGCTGGAGGTATGGGCAAGGCAGCTCGCACCAGCTACAGCTCTGTGGTCCCAGAAATCCTCTCCATTTACAGCTGGTGCTGTGATGCTTTGGTCTTGATATAACCTTATAAAGCTTCATCCTCATCAGGCTCTAATATTAACAAAGTTCTGTAAGGGGAGAACCTCTTAAAATGAAACAAAGCCACTTGATGGATTTAACTCAACTGACTGGAGAAGAAACCAAATGGACACCAGGAGGGACCCATACAAAAGAACGGGGACATTGACTCTGTACGGTTATTCCAGCTGGAATTCTTAGACAGTTCTCATAGAGCCATTTTTTCCCTGTTATTATGTAGCTTTGAAATTATGCTATGCCTGACATGCAGGAATTCCTCCTCTCGTCCTTTAGGGAAAAAAAATAAAATACAGTGGCCACTATAAAAGAAAAGTTGATATTTCTTCTTGTATGATGGCAGAACCCTTCATACAAGCACAACCACACTGAATGCTCTTTGAGATTGTCAGCCTGAAGTTCAAAGGAGGGTTCAAGGCAGCCAGGAAAAGAAAAAAAACCAAGTCCCTCTGGTTAGAATTTAGCATGCAAAATCTCAACAAAAGTGATTTTTGACTGTGCCAGTGCTTTTGTTTTCTCAACAACAGCGACAAAAAACCGATTTCTTCCTTCTCCCCCACAGCAAACCATTACCAGCTGTTGATGGAGTAATTTTTTAACGCGCGTTAAGTCATATTGTACATTGTCCATTTCATGCGTGTAGAGCATTTCCCTACAAACTCTTTACCACGTCACACCAAGAAATCCACGAGTACCACCCGATCTCGTTACATGGCTTTGGGCTCCTTAACTCAAGGGGCATTCCACCCAACGGGCTCACACCCGAGACCAAGGGGACTCGTACACCAAGGTGATCTCGGCGTCGCGCTCGACCCCACGCGAAGCCGGGCAGCAGCTCATGAGAAGCAACGGCCACTCTTTCCAACTAAACTTCATCATGCATAAAAAAACCCCAAAACCCAACCAACAAAAAACTCCCAAAACAAGTAGTTGAGCCGCGTTGTAAAACTTGATGCATTTCAAGATGGTTCTGCTGTTACCTAATTCTCCCCATCAGCCGGAGCAAGACTAGAGCACTTCCACCAGGTTGTAACTTCGTTGTTGTTCCCTTCTCCTTTCAACAGCGGTGACAATGCAGTGCAACTATCAAGATAAACTCAGAAATCTCCTCTTAAGCCAGGATCTGAGAAATACGCCTGTTTATGGGCGCATCCACTTGTGCAAATAAAATTGTGTATTTGATTTGTTTTGTATGCGTAAATTCAGGCCAGTGGAAAATTAAAGCCCCGTGGGGATAATTTAACCAACAATACCAAGAAAATTGTGAGGCAAATCTGAAACTTTGTCCTTAATTTACCCTGTTAGGGCAAAAATAAGGCAGGAATCTCATTCCATGTGTGCTCCAAGGCTTAGGTACAACAGCACATGTCGAGTGAGGAGAGTTGCAGCCTCGGCTCTTAATCTCATTGTTTATTGTGGTTTAAAGTCTGACCCTTAACATTATATGTGGTTAAAAACTATATTTGGAGGAAAGAGAGCGAAAACGACTCTCCTAGGTTCGCAAATGTGTTTGTCTTTAAGGTTTGTTCCAGAGGAAACCATGCGTGCCTGAGCTTGCTCCATATGCAAACCCTTAGGAGGAGTTTTCAACAGGCTAATGCTCACACTCTGCATCTCAGGTTAATCGCCAAGGGGGTTTTTTTGTTGGTTTTCCACTAGCAGCTTGCCTACAAATCCACCAACCCACCACTCTTTATGTATATACGCTGAATAATTATGAAGCAGTGAGTATTTATCACCTTTGCTGAGCAGTAAGCAGAAAGAAATACAATACTATTACTTCCAGCTACTGGCTTTCCCAAGATAATTAGATAACACAGTGGAGTGAAGCCTTGGTTAGTCCAATGCTGTTCAAGTTAAGTGATTGACATGCCTCTGTCTGGCTGCTCTATTAACTGTTTCATTTTGTTGCTATTTGCAGTTTGCTTGGCTAATACTTCGAACAAATACAGACTGTTTCTTTAGCCCCTTTTTTCTCTTTGACCTTCTCCTGCCCATTTTCTTTGAGTCACTTCAAACTGCCTTGAAAAGGCCTGTTGAATACGCACAGTCCATCAGAGTCCCAGGTTCATCCCATTCCTTGCCCTGAATGCTTTACTTCAAAGATGGGCCGCATTCTTTAATTGCCCTTTGAATTAATATCAAAGGGTCACAATGCGAGTGCCAAAAGAGAAAGAGGCTTTAATGAAGCAAAGAGCTGCCATTCATTTGCAGATAAGCACGTTTTTATGCCTGACTGGTCACCATGGCTAAATGCTTCATGAAGAGGAGGCAGGGCAAGGCGAGGAGCACTGCTGCTTAAGTGGCCCATTAGTTCAAACAGACAAGAGTAAACAAATAAAAAAAAAACCCACCCCAAAACACAACACAAACAGCCCGGCAACAGGGAAATAAATAAATAAATGGCTTCGTGGGGCTGGATGCGTTTAAATAAATAATAAAACCCCAAAACAAACACACACCAAAAAAAACCCCAAAACCCAACCAACATCCCATTGTGTTCAGAAGGCCATTAACCCTTTGAGAAATGCTGGGGTTCAGCTTTGGAGCTGCAGCTCAGCCTCGGTCCCAGATCCCTCATTTCCTTAACTTCCCCCCCTCCCCATAAAAAAACCAAACCCAACCCTCTCAGGGGGTTAAACTTTCCCTCTCCGAGCAAAGACACAAATTGGTTTAACGCAGTTGTTTCCAAAATGATTCAAATAATAAATCAAATCTATGAGTTTGCAATAAGAAACTGAATCAGCAAGTTAATTTTGCCTGGTTTTTCCCCCCTCCCGGAGACGGGGCACGTTTGGTGGTTTGCATTTTAGTGCCCCTGGAATAAGGAGCTCTGCCTTGAAATTACTGAATCGCTTTACATTTTTGCCAGGGCATTCTGCCCTGTGCTCAAACCTGTGAGAGTTCAGCTTTCTCAATTGCCTAAAGCTCTCTGCTGGTTCGGTTTCGGCTGCAATACTTGGGGATTTTGTTTGGTTGACTGGCTGGTGTTGCTTATTTGAAACCTATGAAGCTGCACTAAGAAAACTTAACTCAGCTTCTTAATCCTACCTATGGACTCTGCTGTTTTCTCTTTCATTTTATATTCTCAGTATTTTAAAGCGAGCGGCTTTCACGTACATTGTAATGCAATTACAGCCACAATGCAGGGGTACAGCAACAAGCAGCTCACAGGTGTCCTCTTTATAAATTCTGACTTATTATTTACAGACTCAGGCTTCGCTTTGCACAGAAATAATAACTTACTTAACAAATACAAGGTTGTCCGATTGCGGTAGAGTTATCCCCCCATGAAAGAGGATTAGCCATCCTCATAACAGGGTAAAAGTGCCTTATAAGTGCATTCACATCAGGAACCGTGCTGCTATCTCCCGGAACTAAGAAGGCTGGAGGGGTACCCACGGCCCAGAGGAACACAGACCACATTTTTAGCCCCACTTCTTCAAAAAAAAAGGGCTCCTGGTTTATATTCCCCACATTGAAACCAAACCCTGCGTGCAACCTGCCGCCCAGACTTGCCCTTGCTGATGCTTCCTGTGAGTTGATTTATTATTCTTCTTTGGGTTTTTTCTACTCCTGCCTTGCTCAGCACCCCGATCCCAGCTCGGAATCTTTAGTACTCACCGGAACGTGAAGAGCTTTGACCTTAAACATCCAGCTGGAAACTCGGGGCTGCCAAAGACCGGAGGAGCATCTCGTGTTTGTGGAGAGGAGGGAAGAAGCAAAGCAATGAAAACCAGGCAGCGGAGGAGTGGAAAGGTGTCAGTGGCAGCAGAGGGACAGAAGCTGCCTGGGAGCTCTGTTGCCAATGTCAGCAGAGGTAAATTGCACCTTTTTCAGCATAGGAAGCCATATGGCGAGCAGCCTGCTGGGAAACTGCTCAACTGCACGGCCTTCAATTCCCAGTACTATTGAAACTTTAACTGGGGTGAGGTTCTGAGCTAGCCCGATTTGCAATCCTACTTCAACACCAGAAAGGCTGAGATTTATTTCAGTAAAAGTCAAATGCCACCAAGGTTGGGGCATTCTTCTGTCACCTGATGCTCTTCTCTTCCAGAAGCGTTACGTTCTCCAACAAACTTGTCAGAAAATATTAGCTAATTTGGTCTCCCTGTATTTCAGATTATTAATCTCCCTCTTCTTCAAGCGTCGGCTAGACAATGCTATTAGCTGGCAATGAAAGGCACCCTGCCCCATGGGAATTCCTCTTCTAGAATCCACAGCATAGCTGCCTTCTCCCAACACCAGCCTCAGCAGTGAAGCTGCATGTCCAACCTAAACCCCAACTGGTGCAACTTGAGGCCAGTTCCTCTTGTCCTGTTGCTTGGGAGAAGAACCCGACCCCACTTGAATCCAACCTCCTACCAGGGAGTTGTGGAGAAACAAGGTCTCCCCTGAGCCTTCTTTTCTCCAGGCTGAGCAATCCAAGGTCCCTCAGCTGCTCCTCACCACCCTTGTGCTCCAGCCCCTTCCCCAGCTTCATTGCCCTTCTCTGGCCACACTCCAGCCCCTCAATGCCCTTCTGAGAGTGAGGGGCCCAAAACTGACTTCTGTCCATATCAGTTCAAACATCTACCCAGACTCTCATTGCCACAACTAACACATCATTGAAATGTTCACCAAACACTCACCTCTAGCAGTACAATGATGGTCACAAGCCATACAGATGCTCTTCGATACAAATGGCTCTTACTCATCAGCCCAGGGTGTAGAAATACGGCCAAGTGTCATAATCATTATCTCTGCCCAGGGTGTAGAAATGGCAGATGCAAAGCTAGGTCTGGAGCTGCAGCACAGCTCTCCAACATGGCCATTTGGAACATGCTAACCATCAACCTCATAACACAAAACAAACAGCTTAGATGCTTTTTGTCTTTCAAATTTAGGTAACGTCGCTTTACCCTTACACATTTAAGAAAAACACACCAAAAAACCAAACCCAAACAAACCAAAACATTATAACAGAGGAAAATTGATTTCCTTATTAACTTAACCGAATTTCCCTGATCTGTCACTCTGGTTTACAGCAGCACCTAAACCATCTTTCGAGTCACAGCAAGAACTGTTCTAGAAAAGCCTCACTGATGGACAAACCAGAAAAACATGAGTCAAGCCATCTCACATATTCGCTACCCTGAAAAGTTAAATTGCTCCATTTTGTGAGCCAGAGGAACTTTATTATTGTGATTATCATTATTGAATTATTAAGAACCACCATAAAATTTAAAACATAAGCAAATGGATTTCGTAGTGTTTTGTATTACAAATTCTTCACCAGTAAAAAGCAAACCAGCAGCATTCACAGACAGGAGCCTCTTTGCACCCGATGGGGGCACGAACACGACCGTCACTACTCCCTTGTCATTAGTTCATGGTCCATCCAGTCCTACCTGGGGCAGCTCTGCTCTGGGAGGGTATTTCCCTGGCATTTTTGTGACAAATGACACAAGGCTAGTTTGTGATAACTGGATTCAACTCTTCTCTGCTTTTTGTCATCTTTGTGATATTGTTTCTGGGGTCGGTTGTCACTTAAACAGCTTCAAACTCTGAATCTCCAGCTTTTTTTCTATTACCTGCAGTAAATGCTGTACAAAATCATTCAGTACTGACAGTGGGTTTCTCTAATGGTTATTCACACTCAACAAAGCCATGAATAAAAGTAATTAAATAAGACCATCTAATGAAAATCTGAATATATTTTCTATATATCCAAATAGATCTAATGAAATAATGAAAACAGTCTATCTAAACATTTTAGTGGTTAATAATCACCAGCTAATGTTATCTTTAGGAAATGGAGTGGAAGTACCCAACTACACCTTGGAAGAACAGCATTCCCCTCCCAGAGAGGTACTACACACAGAAATGCAGAGTCCCACACCCGACACAACCTGCTCTTGGCTGCCCACAGCCATCTCCTGCCCATTTCAGCAACTAATTGAAACCCAGATGCTATCAAACCTGTGTCAACACCTCCCCTACACCATACCCGACCCCCAGGCCCTATACCATACTTAACAGGAAGCAGAGCTCCCAATCCAAATAGCAGCATTGTTCAGCCAACTCGAAGCTCTCCACCACAACTCAAAGTCAAGGCTGAATTTCTAACAAAGCTGAAGCCCATGGGGAAGCAGGTAGATAACTATACCTGTGCTGTCAGCGTTCCCGCTCCTCTGCGGTGCAACAGCCGCTCTCCCAAGGCCTCTACCTCTAACCAGAGGCCTGGGAACTGCCAAAAGACTGGAGGAAAACTTTGGAAAACGTGTCTTAATAAATGGCTATTTTATAAAGTTCACCCTATTTAATTTCAGGCCATTCCAGTTGTCAAGAAGAGGATTTACGTGTTTAAAACAAACAAACCAATCCTCTCCCCTCTCCCACCCCCCATAAGTTTCATGGTACATCTGCTTAACCTTAAGCCCAAATTAACAAAGGGGTTTGAGGGGTTTTGGTCAGTGACAAACTGCTCAAAACCCAAACACTTCAGACAGTGACAGAACAGGGGCTTCTGGTTTTCACACGTACAACCATCTTCAGGGAAAATTAGAAGCCATACAGAGAATGAAAACGTGACCATATGTTAATTCTTTAATCTTAAAAGACCATTGCTGGTACCCCCTCCAAAGCACATGCTGTGATGTCACCTGTCCTTCGTGCTCAGCCCAGAGGGCTCAATTCTACTCCCATTAAGCCAGCGAGAAGCAGGCTGCTTCACCAGCAGGTCCCAGCTGAGGATGGCAGGACTTGAATGGTCGTAGTCAAACCACTGGTTCCAAATCACAGAAAATACTTTGTTGGTCACCATGATCAAACAAAACATCAACATCACCTCAGGAGCTGGAGGGACTCACCTGAAACACTGTTCTGCTCTTATTATGACAGAAGCCTCCAAAGCACAGGCATTTTACACGAGCCCTACATTCCTGACACACACAGTCCCCACCAGAGCCCCAAACCTCGAGGCCACTTCTGCTGATCCACCACGAAGCGCAAGCAGCGACTGCTCTGCAAGCCAGCAGGGTCTAAAGAGGAAAACAACCAGGATCCAAAGAAAATTTCCAAACAGCTATCCTGCCGAA
>WTSP01018102.1:0-2500 GCA_025331215.1 Actenoides lindsayi | reverse complement strand
GAGAACAAATGTGTGATGCTTCAGACCATTATTTCTTGTTTCACGAGAGTAATTAGATGAAGTCAGTGTCTCAAATTATGCTGGTTTCCACTTTGCAACCTATCAAAACATACAAAAGGAGATTAAAAATGTTCTCAGTAAAATTTGCAGCTGTGATACACTGGAAGGACAGAAACAGGCAGGAAGAGGAGGTGCTGGTGATCGAATCCAAGTGTACAGAACCTGCTGCTGAGCTCTCCACACAGCTCTCTGCCCCGTGCAAACAAGAACAGAGATGGGTGCCAAAGACATCCTGAATATTTATGTACCAAGCTTGGCAGATTAATTTTCAGGCTTTTTCTATTCTGATACCTGTAAAGACTCATTCTGCAAGCGCTTGTGGCACTTACTCTGAGAGCGATGCACATCTGATAGGGGTCCTCAGCTTCTCCCTATCTCAATCTCTGGCAAGCTGACAGTGGTTTAAGTTAGGAGAAGGAATAGGGTAAAAATAATACCCTGAATTTATCCAGTACTTTTCCACTAGGGAAGTCAAGGGACATTTTATTTGTTACTTTATAAAGATAAGTACTGTGGAGATGAGAATACAGAGATGTGATCAGGGTCAAAAACCTTATATTCAAATTGCAAGAGTCCAAAAAAGTCCCATGCAAGTGGGAACCAAATTCTCTCATTTCCCAAATACATTTTAAGCTCTGTACAACTGATGCAAAGCAGGGACCATTACCCAATTCCCACTAACAGTCTAAGGCTGTCAGCCCACAGCAGAACCCGAAGCCAAAATGCTCCCCTTGAATACAAACCCCCTTTTGCTTTGCTGACTGAAACTCTCTCAGCCACGAGGCTGAACTCCCCTGAAACCATCAGTGCAGCAGTCACCCATCTTTTTTTCCACTGCTGTCTGGGGCAAACCATTTGCTAACCCTGATAGAAGCCCCATGTCCTTCAAACAGCCTGGCTGAAGCCAAGGATGCCTGAGCAGGCATCGAGCCAAAAGGCAGAGCATACAAACAGATCTTCCACAGCATCCCAAAGTCTTACTCTTGAAGGCATCAACTCAAACAGTCTGCTTGGCAGCCTTGGCAAAGCAGAAGAGCTGCTCTCTCTGTTAGACATCCTTTGGTTTCCCTGTTGTGCCTCTGCCCTTGACAAAGATTGATGTCACACACACAGAGAGTCCACTGAAGGAGCAGGATTTGTCCAGAACCCAGCCTTGCAGGTAGCACTAAAACAGCTGCTGAAATCCAGTTCTCACCTAGGTGAATTACTCTGGACTGACGCATTTAACATCCTGTAAAGTATTTCCTAGGATTAAAAAAAAGCTTTCAGAGTTCACAGAAATTAAATGACTATGCAAGGTCATGTTGAAGAGCTGTTGAGAGTTTCTATTCCCTATCACACAAACAGCCCCACCACAAACCCCGACGCGTCACACACACACCGACAGACGGGGAGTTCAGTGGCCGCGTTACTGCACAGCAGTTATAGCCTTGGACTACTTATATTAGAGCTTGGACCACCAATATTAAATCACATCAGGGCTACTGACCCACCTGAAAGGCAATTTACAGTGGGTGAATAATCAGCACGTGCTGGAGGCAGAACAACAGATCGTCTTCCTTGAGAACATGGTTAGAAAGCAGCTTCCCCTCCCATCTGGCATGGTGCCTCCCCAGCAAGGCAGAAGTGGAATTTCAGAGAGTTCTTTATGAATAAGCAGCAAAAGACTCCTAAGATGGGCTAGCTGAGCAGCACCCCAAGAGGCACAGCAACTGGGGGCAGCGCAGGCTGGGGACCGCCCGGCATCCTTCGCACGCCCCCTCTGCCGCGGGAGGAGAGAACCAGTTCCCAGCCTAACAGCTCTCCCCATCCCACCTCCAGCAAAACCTGTCAGGAAAGAAAGGGCCGAGCAATTTTTTCCTTTGGCCTTTGAAGTTCTTCCTTGGCTGACTGATGCTCGCCCATACAGAACTAGAAGAAAAGGCTTCCATTGTGCTGCTCTTTACACCCAGCGTATTATTCTCCAGACAAAAGCTTTCGAGTCTCACTTCTAAACGCACCTCTCTTTAGGGTGTACTGTTTCTAAGCCAGAAAAATATTTTTTGTTCATAAAAAAAAATATAATAGCCTGTTTCTCCCCCCTCCCAAGCAATCTACTTTGCCTGTTAGTCACAATCCTTTTTGCAGATGGATACACAGCCAGGCAGCAGTCACGCAGCAGAACAGCCAGTTCTCATCCGCAGAGGATTTTTTTTCCCCCCCCTCCCCAGCATCATCTCCGGTGGCTTATCCAGCCCAGCTTTAAACATAAAAATCCAACCAGTGCAGGAACTCCCTGGTTTTCAGACACGACCTGGTGAATAATCGCTCGCCCTGAAAACATCCCCAACATCTGGCAACTTGCTGCTACGTGCGGGGTCTGGGTGCTGGGTCAGGGCAGGGATGCAGGAGCAGGGCAGGGGGTTAAGCAATGAACATGCTCAGCACCTGCTTGCTCTCT
>WTSP01018100.1:0-19565 GCA_025331215.1 Actenoides lindsayi | reverse complement strand
TCATCATTTTCTCTTCACACTGCACCAACGCAAACAAAACAGAGCGATCGATCTCGTCTTCGCCACGGGTGGGGGGGGGGGGGGGGGGGGGGGGGGAAGAGAGAGAGAGATTAGTTCAACCACTGAAGGCTATCTTCAGGGAGGAGAAGTAAATCTTCATTTTTAAAAGGCTCCTTCTATTGCCACCCAACTGCTGACTGCTATTTTCAGCTAGAGGTTGGCTGCATCACAGAACCATGAGTAATCACAGCACAGAGTAACTCAGGCTGGAAAGTCTCTAGTACTAAACCTCTCGCTAAAGTAGGCTCAGCTGTGAGGTCAGCCCAGTAACTGGGCTGGAGCAGTTCCACAGAAGGGCAATTAAGATGGTCAAGGGTCTAGAGAAAAAGTCTTATGAGGAGTGGCTGAGGCAACTGGGGCTATTTAGTCTGAACAAAAGGAGACTGAGGGGAGATCGTATTGCTCTCTACAGCTACTTAAATGGAGGTTGTAGAGAGGTGGGTGCTTGTCTCTTCTCACAAGCAACAGATGATAAAATAAGAGGAAAGGGCCTCAGGTTGCACAAGGGGAGGTTTAGGTTGGACATCAGGAAGATTTTTTTTTACTGAAAAGGTTGGCAAGCACTGGAACAGGCTGCTCAGGGAAGTGGTTGAGTCACCAACCCTGGTCATCTTTAAGTCATGTAGATATGGTACTCAGGGACATGGTTTAGCAGTGGACATGTAAAGTAGGGCTAATGATTGGACTCAATGATCTAGACGATCTTTTCCAACTTAGATGATTATGTGATTTTTTAACTCAGCATTTTATTCAGCTGGGTCTTAAAAACCTCCCAGGACAGAGACCACATAACCACTCCAGCAACCCAATCATGGTGAAAAAGCTTTTCCTTATATCTCATCTGTATTACTCCTGTTTCAATTTAGACACTGCAGAGAGTCCAAATCCATCTTCTCTATAACTTCTTCATAGGCACTGGGAGAACACCTCCAAGCCAAAAAGGCTCAATTCCCACAGCCTTCCCTAGCAGGTTAAGTGCCCATCATGGTGGCCTCTGCTGAACTTGCTCCAGTTCATTAGCAGCCTTCTTATATTAAGGGCCTAAAACCAGATTCAGTACCTAAATGGGATGCAACAATAGGGAAGAAAATCCCTTGCCTCTACTGGCTACGTGCCTAGCGATACAGTCCAGGATGCTACTGGCCAACTTCACTGCCAGGGAGCTGCTGTTTGCCAGCACCCTCAGGGCTCTTCCTGCAGAGTTGCTTCCCCAAGCCCCTCTGTCCTCAGCCTGTATCCCTGCCAGGGGCTCTGCCTTCCCAGGTGCAAGAGTTGGCATCTGCCAAATATCTTCAGGTTCTCAACACACCATTCCTCCTGCTTTCTAGGAATCTCCAACTACCAGCCCTTCCCCAAAGCATATCACATGGTCATCCCCCCCACAGTGTGGTGTCACCTGCAAACACAATGAGAGTGTACCACATTGCCTGCTCCAGTCACTGATAAAGACAGGTCCCCATGGAACTCCACATGCAGTATGAACCCTTAACAACCACTATCCTTTGACTCAGACCATGCAATTAGCTTTTTAGTCACCTCGATCCCTTAATCCAGATCAATTCCAACTCCTTGGCCTGGTGTGCCTACCAAAAATGCTAGTGCTGGCACAAAAGAAAAAAAAGTAGGAATAAAGAGACTTAAACTGTGAAGACATGATGGGGAAAATCAAGACCACCCCTTCAACATCAGCATGGACCAATGCTGAACTGAATCACCAGTGTAACCGAAAACAGATGTACGTTAACTTCCTACCTCTTAAACTGAAATGCTTCCAATTTTGAAGCCATATCTCAGCTGCATCCAGCTTATGAAAGTTTGAATGGAGACATTTAAATCACTGTTTGTGGAGTTACAGTAGTTTCACTAAGTTTGTTACAATACCTTGAAAATTATGCTAGATCAGTGTGAATTTCAGTTCAAAGAATGCCACTGAGCACTACTTTCAGAACAGTTTCTAAACTTTTTTCCCTTCCTGTATGCCTTTTTCTTTTACACTAAGCCCCCAAACTGGATAAATCATAGGTATTATCGACATATTTTAAAACCTACAGATAAAAAGCCAAGAATATTGAACAGCAGCAGGTTTACCACACACATCAAAGGAAAGATGGCTGTATGTTAAGTCTCTTTTTGCTTAGCTGGTTGTGACAAAAACATCAAGTGAGCACTTGGCAGTTAGATGCTACATCATTAAGAATTATAAATATAGATTTTGGGGGACAGGGAGTAAATCTATTTACTGCCAAATTGAGTACAAAAGATAAACATTAAGTCTAACCATCTGAACAAATCTATTCAGACTGTGAATCAAGAGCTCTCTTAGGTGAGCAGTTGGCCAATTTGCTCATCTGCGTGAAGCTTCTTGCCACATGTTGTGTTGTACCAACTTAGCTGTGATATTTAACCCCCTAGTGCTGTAGTAAAGCAGTTTAATCCACTCTGAGCTAGACTATGCATGGTTATACTGTCAATTTGAATGAGAAAGTGTTTATCAAAACTGAATTAATTAGCTTTAGTTACACCCCGTCTGTTAGTACAATGTTCAGATGGCTGTTAGAATATATAACATCAATTTGATATTTGCTGTCACTGTCAGATAGGATTAGAAATATAAAGCACAATTTGCATGGATTATGAGTCATTTAAAAGTGTCACATTTAAGTGTAAATCTGAGCAGTTCCACAAGTAGGAAAAAAAAAAAAAAGACTAATTGGTTGTGTTTACAGGGAGCAGGTGTACTCTTAATTCATATTGGATAGCACAAATAAACACGTGGCCTTTCAAAGGTTATCCAGTTTTATTACACAATTATCCAGGTGATCCTCCCACACTACCTCATCATTTTTTCTCTAAAGGAGGTGACGAGACAAAGACATAATTGCACTGTACAACTATTAAGAAGTAATAAGCCACACCTACTCTCCAATAATAAGAACTATTTCTAAAACAATGCAAACGTGGGGTTTACTTCCAAGTAGCATGTTACAATAGTAATTCCCAGGACAACAGTCAGTTATAAGCAACCGGGCAACTATCTTTGTTTATTATAGGCCTGTAGCAAAAATATTTACTGAAAACTACCACAGTTTTCATTATCAGAAAACTCCACCTTCCAAGACTTGATGGATGGGGTTTTTTTGATAACTGGTTTTAAAGATTAGTGAGAGCAAGGAGCTTGTGGGTGGAAAGCAGGGAAGGATTACCTTCGTAAGTAGTATGAATCATGATATGGTACATTAATAAATATATCCTAATAAATTAAATGAAACATGAATAAATGCAAGAGCAAGCACTATAGTTTTTCAACCCTATTATTCAGCACTGCAAACTAGTTTAAGAGAACACTACAGAAATGTCCCATAGAAGCATGGAAACAATGACATGCAGACAATGGTGAAAGAGATGGCAATTCTGTATTATAATTCTAAACTAGACTTTTCCCTTCTCTCTCCCTTACCTGGCTTTTACCTTAATTCAAATGCAAACTCTTCCAAATGAGAAAATATCCTGTAACGGGGTTCAAAATTTGTGTGGTCATGTGCACACTTGTATCAACTGTGGCAACCTTTCGCAGGACATGTGAAGCAACTACAATTCTGTGCAGTGTTTCTTTAAGCAGCTTGTTAGTAGTAGCAAGCAGCAGATTCAAAATGGTGCCATAGACATAGCTATTTGCAACATGATGAGTATTTTCAATGTCCAATTACTGGTATCCAAGCTCATCAGCTGAATCAGAAGCCAATTAGTACTTTTTCCAACGTGAAAATAACATTTAGAGCAGTGGTGGGAAAGAAAGTGGAAAGCCTTAGTTCTACCCTCAAATCCAAGCTGGCAGGCCACCCACAGAGCAAAAGTGGACATGGAGAATCTGACACTGCCCAAGAAATCATTTTTTAAATCTATCACCTGACACTAGGACATACAAATGCTATCTGCAACAAAGCTGTGTAACCTGCATGAATAATTATTACACTTGATTTTGATGAAAGGGAGATCTGTATCTTCCACTTTCATGAGACTTCTATCAGCATTTCATTTTCATAAGATGCTATTAGCAACTTTTCCCATTACTTGGATTTTCACCATTTCCATACAGACCTCATGCTCATAATATCTTGTTAAAACAAGATGGTCTTTCCTTTAGAATAGACAACAGGTGAGCTAACTTGTACAGCTGCCTCTCCTTAACAAAATGCAGTGTAAATATCTAAAATAAATGTATCATGTAGAGAACAAAGCACACAAAAAATCTCTTACGTTTTCTGTAAGAACCCAGAATCCATACTTAAGATCTACACTGGCATTCTCTTTTCACTGTAATAATAACCACAGAGATTCAGAGATCTAAACTGCTTTTCTAACATACAATTCACATCCTCAATGGTAGGTAAACAGCTTTTCAAAATCTGTTGGCAGAGATGAAAAGGCACAGATTGTGCAAGCACTTTCCTACCCCTACTCAGCATGGCATATGATTCTGCTTATAAAACACATATTATTTATCTTCTAGAAGATTATTTATCCTTCTAGAAGGGCTGAATTTTTTTTGTAGGAAGGAAAGAAGAAATAGGGAAAAAAGAGAAAGAAAAGTACTTGTATATCCTGTTCTTGAATGAACTTCACCAAGACACATTAAAGGTCTATGTGCAGAACTTCAAAATTAGAAGAATGTTATCCATGACAACATCTGCTCAATGCCAGCATGGTAAGAAAGCTTTTCTGTTTCTAGATCTGACAGGACAAGCAGGAAGAGGAGTTCATTCACTCTGATGGGCTGTGATAGGCTGAAAAGATAAGGTTTTTTCCATCTTCAACGATGTTAGATTTGTCTTCCAGGGTATATTATTTCCTTGATGCATGTACAGAGATCTTAAGATTCTAATTAAGGGAAACTATACATACAAACTATACATACGAAAGCATAAAGAGATATTTATGTATCTATCACTTTACATTATTCAAACCTTTTAATTTATTATTTCTGATGTCAGTAGGAAAAACAAGCAAACAAAACAGAGTAAGAATAAACATCACATTGCATTAACTAGTCAAATACTTAATACATACGCCATTTTTGTTATTTTTTTTTAAAAACTAATGGAAATAAAGGTCAAGTAAACCAATGAAGTTTTTCATCTACTCTCAGTACTTCTTTTTGTAGATAACACATTCCAATACCATGTTTGTTATAGTATCAAGCAAAATATCAAGCATCATCATTTATTCATTTCAGGCATGCTGAATGTTCAGCAGTCTTATCCTGGCTTTCTTCCTCTTATTAAGAAAAAAACAAAAACAGAAAAAAGGGTAGAGTATTACAAAAGTATATGAAGCTAGTCACCTTTTGAAGGCAAATATAAAAACTGTTCATATATCAAAGCCCTTTTTCTTGTAAACTGAGCAACTGGGTCCTTTGCCCCTTGAGGCCCTACTGAGAATAATAGCATCAGGATTTCACTCCTGACAGCAGCATCAGTCAAAGGATCTGGCCTAAAGGAATTGTCACGTAGCAAAGGGTCACAGTATTCTCTAGGACTAGGTTACAGGTCACTGACCCTGCCAACAATAACAATTTCTGCACTGGTTTAAGCCAAAACAAGGCTGCACTTTTAATATAGGAAACTGAAACATGACTCTCTTCAGTGTTGTATATCACTGTTTCAATCTTTCACAGAAACAAGACCAGAAAAAATTAAAATTTATTACTCAGCATTTCAAAAATGGTAAGACTGCTCACTTGGTTATGCTGGTTTTTGATAGATGCCTAACCTGTTGTACAAGCAGAAAATGCACACCTACTTACATACCCTCTCTATGTATGCATACGTAGTGCTCTACGCACGGCCCAGCAACTACACAAATCTGTACAGAGAAGACATCTTATGTACCATGATAAATCTGCAAATAAGTTTTGGATTCAGACAGTGGGTGACAGTCAAAACTAATTACCTAGCTCCCCAAAGTCTTTCAGGAATGTGACGATGTAGAACAGCCTTTTAGAGAAAAAAAAAATAGCACATAACCTATTACATTAGTACAAAACATCTCCTAAATCTTTGCAGAAGCATTTGTGTAGCAGATAGGATTACAAACAGTCACTGAGTTGAAAAACAAAGTATTGATCAAACAGACAAATCATATCAGCAAACACTACAGCCATTCCAGCCACCCATTCTGATACTCCTATGTAGTTCAGGGCATGTTAAACTCAACAAGAACAGTAACTTCAAGCCCATATCCTGTTAATTGTGCTGACTACATTTAACATACAGTTTACAGACAAACCACAGAAGTACTTCACAGATTTCTCTTATCTGCCACTTCTACTTTTGCTATAATATCTCTTGCCAGATATATACTCAGCACTGCCTGATTGGCTTGGTTAGGGAAGCACTACATTCATTCTCATACAGTGCTTCTGCCAAAGCTACTGGGCTCTATCTCTGTCATCATATGTGAGTTTACAGAAATTCATGAGTATAACTGAGGACAAGTATTGCAGACTTCATTCTGCTGCATCATACAGGCATTCAAGAATTACTACTAGTAAGCCTTTAAACCATCAGGCCTGATAACCCTGATTCATAAATTTAACTGCTACTACATGATGGGGAGAAAAAGTCTTTCTATATTGATAATGACTTTACATCACTCAGACTTTTAAATGATATAAACTACTGAATCAATTAGACTTTCACAAGAACTCTTTGAAGATGTAAAATGCATCTCTAATCGGAGCTTTACAGATAGAGATAACCTAGCCATGTTTTTGGAATCTAAAATTTATGCCCCAGGTGCTTTGGTAGAGCGTGGGTGCACTGGGGAGAAAGTGGGAAGAGTAACTTAAAATGACAAGCCAAGGCAGGGAAGAAAAAAACCCCAAAAAACAAAAAACAACTCAACAAAGTAGAACCATCTGAAATTATGGAAATCTAGGAGGTGCTGAACATCCTATTTATCTTCATGAGACAAAAAATTACTATCAATGCTAATAACAGTTTAAATGTTACTAATATTTTGGAGGTAATCCAGCGTAGGATCATTGGCCTGCACAATTAACAAACATCAGGGAAGCAAGAACATTATCAGATGAGAGATGACAGTTAAGTGTTTTCCATAAACCAAAAGAAACCCAAAACAAGAAGTACGTTAATACTGATGCACGTATTTAAACTTGACCATGGGGAAATTAATCCTAAGGAATACAGGAAAACAGACAATGCACAATGCTTTGGCAGTTTTCTGTAAATGCTACCTCCTTCCAAAAACCCGAATGTGAAGATTATATTTTGTGAGTAGAGCTCAAAAAAGTGCCACCTTCTGTACTCCAATGAGTCCCTCCCTACCGAGGGAATGTAATTATTGAAATTATTTAAGTTAAAAAAAAAAAAAGCTTAATTTCATATATCTATTAAGCAGTTTTAAGCATAAATATGAACTGGTATTTTGCAACTTTCTCCTCTCCACAGTGAACTCATAGAGTTAATCCAAATTTGGGGTTTAGTTTGTTTTTGCACTCACAGAGATTGACAGCAACGTGTTCAAGCTTCTTAAATTATGTCTTCAGAAAATAAGACTTTTCAGTTAAAAAAGCCAACTAGGTATAGCTGCCCAGAACTATAAATCTATTCTTATGAGGTCAAAAGCTGAAGCTAGCACTTACTAGCTAGTTTGCTAGGTCATGCAAAAATTCAGATGTAGTTATACAAACTAACTGCATAGAGTGAACAACATTTTTGTATGTGCACAATCCTACATACCCAACACAGATCACATATACTCAGGTGAAAAAAACCCAACAAAACATTATTTAAGCAATTTTCTCAACAGAGCCAAGAACTTCTAAAATTATGAACTGCTTTGGTTATCCATTCACTCCATTAAGAGAAGATCATTAACATTCACAATCTAACAAGACAGTCTGCACTGAAGAAAGTGTCTGAACGGCCACTGCAGTTAATAATTCTGCAAGATACTTAGAACTGACAGTAAACCTGTTAATGAGACAATATATACTACAGTTAAGTACTAGTTCCGAAATGTCATTCACAAAAAGACAACTTGGATATTGTCAGAAGCAAAAAGTTCCTCATTACTGCTTCTTTATTGCTCTTACCACTGAGGGAAGAAAAAAAGAATTCACAAGTATGCAGTTCTTGCACAAATATCAAATGAACAAAAGAAATAATTTATGAGTGTACCCAAAGCGCCCTTGAAAATTATAACTGGAAGCTGTGAGACAAGTTTCTCCTTGGCGACAAGCATGTAACTTTGGACAAGGCCTGCTCTATTTCAGCAAGTTCTGATTTTTTCTCCCTCTCCAAATAAATTACAACTGAAGGCATTCTCTTGGGTAAGTGAAGGAAAACTTCCTATTCCTTTGTCTGAGGAGACTAAAAAGGTCATCTTCCACACACACAAAAAAACCCTCTTCCTTAAGCTTATTTTCAGTGAAAGTGATAGTTACATTAATATAAAAATCTTGGCATATTCTTCCACAGATTAAAGAATTTGTTATCTGTATCATCCTTAAATGGCCATCCTAGGGTGTGTCTCACCCACATCACAGAGTTCAGGATACCCAGAAGCAATATAACATACCTGAATTTGCTAGGGCATAGTTTACCTGTCTCTGTCAGTTGACTGTAAGTACAACATGTGAAATTCCTGTCTTGAGCAAAAAAGCCATTGGAACTCACTCTCCTAAACTTTCCTGGCTAATGATATACTTTTATATCTGTTTTATGTCTGTTCACCACCTCATTTTCCAAGGAAACCTAAGAATCTTCTGATGGCTTGCTCACAGACATAGACTCCTGAAAGACTTGTCTTTTCCTCAAAGAAAGGAGGGCAAATATATGAGGTCAAAAATAATTTTCTCCTAATTCTTGGGTACTCACCAGAGGGTGGGCCGTGGGTGTGGGTGGGGGTGTACACAGATGACAGAGCCAGGGACACTAAACTGCAAACAAACATTAGTTTATATTTACAGAAGTCACACTAATAAGTGGAGATATTTCTCACTGAACCAGTCACACAAGTCTGCTCACCCACTCCTTGGGCGTATCTAGCACAAGCCGCCTTCTTCCCTATAAATGCTCCAAGAGATTCTCCTATCTTCAATTCCCAGCTCTGCCTTTCCACTCCCTAGCAACTTTCCCTCCTGTTGACCATGTAGAAAAATGGTTATCCTTTATCACAGGGTAATATCAATAGATCTGTTTTCTTAACAGCAAGCAAGAAAGAGGCCTTCTCACCAAGCGCAATTAAAAAACAAACTGTAGCCTAGCAGAAAAACTCCCAAAAGCCACTAAATTCTATGTAAGAATCACTTACTGCTGTAAGAGGCAAATCAATTGAACTCTTGAGCTCTAAGGATTTTATTTTTTTTTGCACTGTGACCATAAATAAGACCCAAAAGCTCTGTTTTATTTGTATCAAGACTAATGAAATACAGCGATCCACTTTTCACTCAAAGGACCACTTGCTTAACAGGCAGCTCTTTAAACTTCAGTTCCCTTGAAACAGTAACTAAGAATTCTGCCTCTGAGCATCCTTTCCTTTAGGATGACTGTCAAACTCTATTAGAACTACCAGTAAAGCAAATAAACTGCCTTAATTCATTTAATTCATTCCCTGGAAGTTGTATGTAGAATACAACAATATAAGCATTCACCATGGTTCAAAAAAAAAGCCAAAACAGGTATGCATTATTCAACATTTAAAATTATGAAGGTAGAGAAAATGGATCATACGTAATGGAATAATGAACATTTGTCACTCACATTCATTTGATCAAAGGTGATTCTAACTAAACATCATCTGTGGAGACAACAGGTATTGAAGAGAACTAATGAGACTAACAAAAAAAAAATTAAAGTTTCCAATAAAAGTTCCCATCAAAAGATACTTTTTATGCTAAGATATAACACGAATAAAGTAATGGGAAAACTCTCTCCATCTTAAAGTGATTTTTCAGAAAAGAGATTGTTATTAAAGAAACATTATATCCTTTCTGAATAACAGCCTTTTAGTTTGATGTACCAGAGCTATGATGAAAAAGAAGCAGAACAAAGAAAAAAACAAACACACCAAGTTTTTGGTTACGTTACCATCTGATTGCACAAAAGTAACCCAGTAATATGTGACTAAGAGAAAAGAACACTGAAAACAGAAAGCATTTCAGGCATTTTACTCTGGAGTTCTTGACTGAACACCCAGTGTCTTCACACACACATTAGTTTTTTACTTATAGACTGAATATCAATATTGCCCTATTTCTGTTTTAGTTCTAAGTACACTTCAGAAAAATACTAAAAGATGAAAACTTTCTAGAGTTGTGTTTCTTTGATTGTCGAAGAGGGCAGGAAAAATGCTCATGTGTTTCTCCTGGAATGGAGTATTAAGAATACCACTATGCAACAGCAACCATATATTAAAAAACCTGATGACATATGAAAGTTATTCATATTTCAACTTTGTATATCTTTGGGAATGATAATGAGTAATCCGCATTACTATAAAATATATTGAACTTAACTTGAGAAATATTGTTTATTTTCTTGCCATCTTCTACGCTAGCTGCCAGCCTGCTGCTCTACTGAAATAAAATACTTCCTAAAAATCAGATGGAATATTAACAGCTTCATCCTTTTGGACGCATCTGGAGTGTTTGGCAATTGCTATGATGATAACGTACATCGACAACACGCAAAATAATTGTTATTTTTTCTACAAATACAAAGCATCTTTATATAAAATTGAGAGAGCTTGAGAGCAGCAGAACTGCTGTGAAAGATCAAACCATTTCCAGGACTGCAGAACATTCTTGGCATTGTGTAATAAACTTTCAGATTTTGTTTGTAAGGTGCTTTGAGATCTTTTAACAGGAACTATAAAAAATGTATTGGTGTACTAAATATTTTTCACCAACCTTAGTAAGAATTTCTAATAAGAGCATTACTTTACAGAGAAAGAAACTAAAGTTCAGAGAGAGTACTTGATTTGTTTCTTACCGCAGCACACCAGTGTCAGAACTAGGTCAGACCAGAGCACAAACTCCAGCTGTTCAACAGGAATCACTAGGTCGCTAGCAGGACTCTTTCTACCTAGAAATCTATAGCGTACAAAAATCCTGTAGCAGAAACACCATTTTGCAAAGCAATGTGACACGAACCACTACTGTTCAAGAGCCAAAGGTTAAGAAAATTCCTAAAAAAAGTGCACCTATGAGAAGTAAAGCCAGTAAGCGATCTCTACAAAGAGCAACTGAGATTGAAAAAAGGACATTTTGATTACAGCTCCTGTAATCTAGAAAAATCTCACGTTTTACCTTTGATCTCTCAGTCACTGAAACCAATATGCCTGAGATTTTCTGAAAAATTGACTCCTGTCTCATTTGCCAGAGCATCAGTTTTGTTAATGAGAAAAAAATACATAGTGCATGGGCTTTGTCATGGGCCCAGAAAAATTCTAATCACTTACTCAGGAGCTCAGCAGCCCAAAGTCAAAGCAACCTCTCAATACATCCAAAGACAAAGGCTTCTGACAAGAGGATTTTTATGGGTTTTTTTATATCTTCCCCAGGTTGTTGACTAGGCAAAAGCTGTCTGAGGAGCTTCAGTAAGAGAATGACTTCAGACATAATATTAAAGAATTTAAAATGTAAGGAACTGTAAAAAATAGCAACATGTACTCAGGCCACCTTACTCAGCTTCAAGAAAGTAACAGTGCATAAATCTGTTACAAAAGAAGAAAATACAGATGTTGAGCCCCCACTGTAAGCCAAACTCAGTGCTGGTACAGAGATAGTATAGTCCCCCCTCCCCAGCTATTAAAACATTGCCCTAAAATATTTACATCAACTCTACTTGAAATAAAGAATCATTTAAATCTTTTCGATCCTGCTACAGTTGGCAACTTTTCATTCAATCACAGTATTTGCTTAGAGAACACCTCTGCGCCACCCCTTTATGTCTGCTTCACCCATTTTAATGAGCTGAGTGGTTTTGTCCCATCTCTACAAGTTCATTGGCTTATGTGCTTTACTCATCTGTTGCAACCACTCATGTACTACTGCTGTCTTCTATTCATCTCTTTTCCTTCTTTTCCCAATAAAGTAAGCCTTACTTTGCTGCACCAAGAAAGGAATGACCACCTTGCAGTGACCCTATGGTAATGGCTACAACCTAAGAGCTGGTGAATCTCAACGCTCCAACAGAACTCCCCTACTCTGTTCAGGAGGGTTCATAGGATCAAGAAGCTATCTTGACCAGTGTTTTGTTTTGGCTTTCAAGTTGGCCTTATCATTAGCTCTACTTTATAGTAACAGAAATCAAAGTGGGGAAAATGTATTATCTTCAAGGGCCCATAAAACATTTCAAGCCTCTGGATTTGAGTGGCTACAGTCGGCTTACAGAACTATTCCCAGATCTAGGCTGACATGATATGATGCTGGCAGAGAAGTAAAAATACTCATTAACTTCCACCAGAAACACCAGAGGAAAAAAAAAAATATGGAGGAAATACAATTTCCTCAGGAATTAGTGTCAGATGCCTTGTAATCAAGGGAACTCCCCTGCCTCTGAGTATTTTAGAATGGCCTAAGGAAAACTTGATTTCCACCCCCCAAATTCTTCTTACATCTTGAAATTTTTTTGAAGACAACTTAACAAAACAAACCAACACCCTCCTGCCATTTTTACTCTTTACCAGTCACAGTGTAACACAGATTACTTCATTCCATTTTTCCCCCCAACATTCTTTAGAACTGTTTTGAAACTTCAGGTTATTGAAAATTTGTTCTAAAGTTCAAAAATATTTTCTTATAAAGCTATTTTCTTCTCTTATTAAATGGGAACATACTTATATCACAAAATGCAACCTTCAGAAATTGAAGTATCACCCAAAAAAACCCAATCCCCATCTACCTAAAGTTTCAGAAGTGTGCTACTCTGGAAAGTTTTTGTTATCACCAAAAAAAAATTAAAAAAATTGCTAGGAATATAAAATGTCAGTAGTACAAGATCAAGCATATCTTACACTTAAAAGACTTCTCCAGACACACACACTGGAATAACCTACTGAGGTAGAATTTCTAATCTGCAAGAAACTCCTATCTTTTAACACTGATTTTATAACAAAACAGGTAGAAGTGTTGAAGTATCAACATGTTTAACTATATAAAACATTCCCTAAACATTCAACTCATAAATATACAAATATTTTGTTTATATACATCATATTTTTAAACAGAACACTGTGGTATGCTAGAGTCAAAACATTTAATTTGATTTGACATTTAACTACATCTGCTGCATGATCTGTACAAAGATCCAGGCAACCATCTTTCACTATATGTTGTCCCCTGTAACTATATCTCATAAGATGACTTAGCTGTACAGATTCCACAGACTGGGCAGACAGAAAACATCATGTACAGAGAAAATATCCACAGAGAAACCTAATCCATAAAATCGCTGGGTAAGAAGACTTATAACCTGTGAGACACAGGCATTCTAAAGCCGTGTGTTGAATCACCTAGAAATTCCATTTCTCTTTTCTTGCTAGAAAACAGCAAGAGAATCTGAATAAAACACAATGGAAGATTCCATGGTACTTCTACCGACACCAACAAACCCCTAGTATGTGCCGTAGTGGAAGAGCAACGGACTGTCACTAAGTCATTTATATTACAGTGTTGACAAAATGGAAAGCTAAAACTCCCAAAGGAAACAGAAAAATCTTACTCACTTTCCCAGATTGAATGATACCCACAGAACTAACACACCCTTTTCTAAAAATAAGGCAACCAAACAAAATTTACAAGATTCATATTTTAAAAATCAAAATCAAATGGAAAAAAAATTGTATTTCCAGTGAAATTGTTATCCTTTTCATTCTTCCCTGCTCCCTCCATTAGAAAGGAAAAACAAAAACAACAAAAAAAATGTGCTGGAAAACTTAGTGAAGCTCACTAGAAGTTCTATGTTTCTGTAAATTTCATATGAAAGAACTCAAAACAGTATGATTGTGGGGACAGATTACCATAAAATACATATCCTACTATATCAGAAAAGCATATGAATAAATCAATCCCTTGCAACTAAGCAAGACATACCATCTTTCTTTAAAATCCAAACTAGTACTTCACACTACATAGTCAAATCTCCTCCTCTTCTCTAGGACCAATGAAAGAATAAATCAAAAGCCTAAAGCTAGCTGTTTCTCTTCACTAGTGATAAAGGGAGTAAAACTATCTGAAGGCGATGTTAAACAATTTGTAAGGTACTTTTTTTTAAGCACCTAATTACTCCATCATATACTTGCATGTAAAATAGGGCATTTGGTAATGTCTTTAAAGAGTTTCATCCTGATAAATTAGAGAACAGATTTGTAATTCCTGTGTCATTTATTCAAATACTAATTTTGCAAACTCATGTATCATTTAGAATCAAAATGTTATTTAACAGTATATGGCATGAAATTTACTAGATGTTGACAAATTTAACACCAGTTATTTACAAACATGAGTGAGATGTTTTGTAAATTTCTAGTTTGACAAACATGTCAATTTTAAAGGGTCTGCTTTTGTCTTCAGAATTATGTTTTTAATTATAAAGTTACAGAAAAGCATTGTATTTCAGTTGTAGACCAAATGGTCTACCAAAAAAAATCAATTATGAAAATGGAACTTTTTTCCTTATTACCACTTAGTGCTTTTCTGAAGAAACAATGAGATATTTACAACTATTTTACTAATTTATATATGCATTTATCATTAAATTCACATAACAGCTATTTTACAATCTCCAGTGATTTTCAGTCTCCAATGACACATTTCATTCTTTATAGTAAGCAATATGCTTTTATGTCTAACTCAAAAAGTCTAATCAAATCCTCATGAATGTTCTCAGGCTTAAATTGACTTAGGCCCAAGATTTACATCTGACATAAAAAAAAGAAGTATAGATGTATCTTCCAGAAGAAAAATTATATATTGGAAGAAAGCATTTTCAATCACATTAATACACCTTAACTAAAGTCCTGGAAGCAAGTACTAGGAGCAGGGCCAGTATCAGATAACACTAAATATCTAAATGGATATTAATTAATACAAATATATATTCCATATGCCAAAGAAATACAATTTTAAGTAGCTGCAGAAACTTAACAGGCTGTGATAGAAAGAAAAACGCTCTATATGATCTACTTACTAGCATGCTTATCTGCAAGCATTATAAGGCTGTTGGAAATATCTCTTCGCCTGTAAAAACACACCACTTTTGCTTCCACATTTCCATTGGCAGTCTACGAAAAGAAAGATAAACCAAGTCAGAACGTATCCCTCCTCAGCTGAGTTACACAAACTAAATGCCCTCTGCTTGCAGTTTTCCCTCATGTTAGTAATTCTCACATGATTCGTTCAGGCTCAAATCAACAAAATTACTCAAATAAGTAAAATCTTCCCAACACAGGCCAATATCAATTTCAGATCAGATAACAGTACCAATTATAATAATTTAGTTCTAAGAATTTATATATTATTCAGTTCTTTAGAGACGTAATGCCAGTACCATGTTAACATAAAATCCTTAAGAAATGTTAGAAGCTTGTAAACATTTTCTTGCAATTGAGCTTTAGACAGAAATTTATATTTCTAAGTATTCTGGCTTTTTTTTTTCAGAATCACAGAATCATATTTAATACAACACAGTTTATTTGAAAATTCACTGCAGCTTGTAAGATAAAAGAGCTATTTAGTTCACAGTTGTTTTCATGACTCGTTACAGGAAACCTTTAGCCAGATAACGTAAAGAATCTAATAATATTTGAAGAACTGTACCCTCTTTCTTGTTAGGAAAAGTACAAAATTACTTTGTTACCTTGAGAAAGCATCTTATGTCCAGTAAAATGATAACCAATGCATTTCATTACATATTTGCATAACAGCTCTGTGTTTGCTCAATGCCTTTAACACATGAAAACACATAATTCACAATTAAGATACCTGGACTATATCCTTGAAACTCTCTTTAAAAAAGAAAAAAAAAATCAATAGATGACTGTTCTATCATCCACGAGCCAGATTAAATTACAGCAATAGACTTTAGAGATAATAAACATTACATTCAGGACATAATTGGAATAACTTCAATTACTGTAAATAAAAAAATATTCTTCTTCAATAAAAGTCCAAAATGATTTGTCATGCACAAATTCAGTGGATATTGTGCTGGACAGCACTCACAAGTAACGTGGTTGATGTCTGCTATGGAGTAGTGTTCTATTCCATTAATAAGAAGAAAACCATTTGCAGGTCACAAAGTTTTTAATTTACTTCCTAACCACAGAAAAAAAATAATAATCTTTATCATTATTTACATCACAATAGTCATTATGATCATTAACTTTTGATATAATTCATCAGTAAGTTTTAATACTGCTTGATGGAATAGTAAAAATATGCCACAATAGCAAAAATCCCACAGCATTCTTAGTAGTACAAGAATGAAGAAAAATAATCAGGCTTTCCCAAAATGACACTGAAAAGCCTTTATTCTTGATTAAAATATACTCAGGATAAAGACAGAGAATAAAGTTTCTGTTTCTATTCAAAAGACTCTCCTTCATTCACAGCTGCCAAAAATCCGAGCAATAACCAGGCACTAAAGTAACATATTCCGTTGTTTGATCACTGCAGTGTCTCGCTGATACCTACTAGTTCTTCATACCTACACCCAAAAGCAGACACATTACATGATCACTAGCATTCCAGATGGATTCACAGTGTCATCACCACACAGAGAATTAACTTCACTCTTCCCTTCAAGCATTCATAGAAGTCATTTAGAAATTTTTATAGCAGAGTACTCCTGTTCACCAAGAATGATCAACTGGGTGTTTCCTTAGATAACAGGACAGAATTACAGGATACCACGGAGCAAAATTTCAGTAACTGGAACATATACAAAATACATAGCAAATCTCAAGAAAGTGAAAAAAAAAGAAAAAAAGGAAAAACAAAACAGAAAATGCTACCACGATAGAAACCTTATGGGATGGAAATAACTCTCATTTTGAAAACTGCACTGACTGTTGTCAAATGTTAAACAAGAATCTTAGATACTTGTGTACCTTGTTAAGTTCTTCAATTCTCCTAATGAGATATGGATTGCTGGAAGAATTTTCAAAATAAACATAATCTGCAAGGAAAAGAGGGAAGATACTGAAATATCAAAAACAGTATGTAAAGGTATCATTATTAGAGCAAAAAGTCCCTTCTAAATGTAGAAGCTCTTAAAAAGCTGAGATTTCTTAGTAAATGTTAAGAGAATATTTCTATACTCAGATTTAACATATGTTTCTAAGTTCTGTTTATAACTGCACTACACGTACTTTAACAATCATGCTGAAATAAAGTTAAATACTTTGTGTTGGAGCTTACATTGTAATTCAGTAATCTACACACTTCATAAATCTTGATATAGAGGTAGCAGTTTCTCACAGTCAGGGAAGAATTAAGAATTGAATGCTTTAGTGAGTTTCTGTGTTATGGAGATCAATACCTCTGTAAAATGTGCTACATTACATTTATTATCAGGTGCTGTTGTAGTACACTTGTCCAAATGAGTACTGTACATTTTATGATACTTGTTTTTGTTGTCATCTCTGTTCAGTAACGTGCAGAGGATATTAGGCAGTAATAGCCATGAGGTTAGCAAGGTTCTTCCAGGACAAAATCCTTTACAGCACCATTAATATAAAAATATTTTCACAGAGTATATGGAAGTTCACTCGTATCCTGAAAGCTCTTCCCCTGTAACTTACAAGGAATTGACACGCAGCACATTTCTTTCAATACTTTCCTCAATACTTGTTTACCAAACGAAAAAGTACCTGTCAAACACTAACTTCACTTTGCATTTGGTATTTGACTTCTGCACCACGAGCCTTGAAAACTTTATTTTAAAAAACTGTGTGTGGGGACCATAACAGTGTATTAAACTTCTTCTGTAATGCTTTGACGCTACATTAAGTGAAACCGAGCTTCAGGTAGCTTGCTCCTTTAGAATGTGATCTCTGGATATTGTTCACAACTGCTTATTAAGATTACAATGAAAAAATTAAGAATTGATGACCTAAGAAGCAAACCCTACCCAGATTTCAACAGTGTTGCTCTCAGAGAAGGATTACTTTCATGAGTAAAGGCTGATGGGATTACAATCTAAATGCTCTAATGAAGCAATATGCAGATGGCAGATTTGTGGATGTAGCAGCATACCTCAAAACAGAGGCGGAAAGAGATTTTCACTTCCTTGCATCTTCCCCTCTCACCTCAGGCTGCTGAGGAGAAAGCAGGAGGAAACAAGCGTTTCTGAGCACCAAGGACTGAAAACCTAACTTGAGCAGTGCACCTGAGCCACAGCGCTCCTAACACAGCCATGTTAGCTCCGTGTGAAAAGGGCTGCGGAAAGTTAGCTGTGTCTGTTGCGACAGCCGGGGTGTCAGAAGTGAAAACGTTTGCCGTTTTCTTCACCGCCTAAGTGCCCCCGTTTTGGCCAGTGCCGAGCAGTCACCTATCGGTGCACTCCGCAGGGGTCACGTCGGTAAGCAGAAAAGCTGAAAGAAATCAACTACACAGCCGGTTTTATTACTTATCCCCGTGAGATGAAGGAAGGCGCGGAGAAACTCCGCCGCGAAAGGGAGGGAGCGGGGGCGAGGGAGCGGCACGAAGGGAAGAGCCGCCGGGCGCCCCCCGGAGCGGGCGCCGGCTGCCCGAGCACGCCGCTCGGGCCCGCCAGGCCGCAGCGACGGCAGGGCTGGGCCGAGGCGGGCTCCCGGGCCGGGGGCGCACGGCCCCGGTAGGCCACCCCTCGCTCGCCTCGCAGGCGGACCGGTCTGCTGCGGTGCGGTGCGCTGGCTCGGCGGGTGGCGGGGCCGGGGACGCGCCGGGCGGCCCCTGCGACGCTCGCCGTGAAAGGACGCGAGGCGCGAAGGGAGGCCATGCCCGGCCCGTGCCGTGGTGAGGGGCAGGAAGGCGGCGGCGGCGCCGCTCCCCCCTTCCCCGCGGAGGGCGGCGCTGCCCTTCTCCTCCTCGGCGGTGGGGGCCGGCCTCCCACCTGGCGCACAGGGCTGGCGGGGGAGGAACCTGCGTCCTCCGCCCCGCGGAGGGCCCGGCGGCCCCTTTGCCCGGTCCAGCTGCCGCCTCCCGCCCGGGCCTGGCCGCCCCGCTCGGGGCCATGGCGTTGGCCGCGGCAGGCGAAGGGGGACAGTACACCTCTCCGCCCCGGCGCGGTGCGCACAGCCCACGGCTCGGCGGGGCCCCCCCGGCCAGGCCCCGTCCCCGCTGCCAGGCGCGGGACCCCCCGGCGCCGGGCGGGCGCTGCCGCGTCCCCACATACCTCCCACTCGGTACATGTTGGCCGCCATGTCTGCGCTCTGCGCCCTCCTCCTCCTCCCGCCGTCTCTGCCGGGCCGGGCTGGGCAAGGAGGGAGCGGCTCCC
>WTSP01018099.1:51882-74985 GCA_025331215.1 Actenoides lindsayi | reverse complement strand
GCTCATGTTGAGCTTCTCATCCACCAGCACTCCCAAGTCCTTTTCTTCAGGGCTGCTCTCAAGCCGGTCACTGCCCAGCCTATATTGGTGCTTGGGATTGCTCTGACCCAGATGGAGGATCTTGCATTTGGCCTTGTTGAACTTCATGAGGTTGACAGATATTTGCTGGAAAGGTAACACAGCTAGACACGTTCAGTCTAGGAGATTCCTGCAGAGCATTGAACATAACTTTCTGATACAAGTGGTAGAAGAATCTATGAGGAGAGGTGCACTGCTGGATCCTGTATTAACAAGCAAAGAAAGACTTGTTGGGGATGTGGAGGTTGAGGGAAACCTTGGCTGTAGTGACCACGAGATGGTGGAGTTCAGTATCCTGTGTGAAAGGAGTAAAGAAATAACAAGGATCACAACCCTAGGCTTCAGAAGAGCTAAGTTTAACCTCTTCAAAGATCTACTCAGTGGAATACCGTGGGTCAGGGTTCTAGAAGGTAGGGGTGTCCATGAGACCCAGTCAGTATTCAAACACTGCTTTTTCCGAGCTCAAGATTGGTGCATCCCTATGAGTAAGAAATCAAGCAGAGGAGGCATGAGGCCTGCATGGATGAGTAAGGGTCTTCTGGAAAAACTCATCTGTAAGAAGGAAATTTACAGAATGTGGAAAACAATACTGACCACTAGGGACGAATATAGGAATGTTGTCAGAGAATGCGGGGATGCAATGAGGAAAGTTCAGGCCCACCTGGAACTGAATCTAGTAAGAGGCATCAAAGACAACAAGAAGGGTTCTTTTCAGTCTATCAGCAGAAAAAGGAAGACAAGGGAAAATGTGGGTTCACTGATGAATGAGGTGAGCACCCTAGTGGTGGAAGACACAGAGAAAGTGGAGTTATTGAATGCCTTCTTTGCTTTGGTCTTCACTGCTAAAACCAGCTCTCATGAATCCTGGACCCTGGAGGTAAGAGAAAAGGTCTGGAGAGAGGAATTCTTTCCCTTGGTAGAAGAGGACCACGTTAGAGACCACTTAGTCAATCTGAACATCCATAAATCCATGGGCCCTGATGGGATGCACCCACAAGTGCTGCAAGAGCTGGCAGAAGTTACGGCTGCGCCCCTCCATCATCTTTGAAAAGTCATATAGAACAGGAGAGGTGCCTGAGGACTGAAGGAAGGCCAGTGTCACTCCAGCCTTTAAAAGGGCAAGAAGGATGACTGAGGAAACTACAGTCTGGTTAGTCTCAGCTCCATCCCTGGAAAGGTTATGTAACAAGTTATTCTGGATGTCATCTCAAAACATGTGGAAGAGGTCAACATGGATTCACTAAGGGCAAATCATGCTTGACCAATCTGATAGCCTTCTATGATGTCATCACTGGCTGGTTAGATGAGGGGATAGCAGTTGATGTCATCTACCATGACTTCAACAAGACTTTTGACACTGTCTCCCATAACGTCCTCATTAGGAAACTCATGAAGTGTGGGTTAGGTGAGTGGACAGTGAGGTGGATTGAGAGCTGGTTGAGTGACAGAGCTCAGAGGGTTGTGATCAATGGCGCAGGGTCAAGATGAAGGCCTGTAGCCATTGGTGTTCTTCAGGGCTCAGTACTGAATCTGGTCTTATTTAACATACTCATTGATGACCTAGGTGAGGGGACAGAGTGGATCTGCAGCAAGTTTGCTGATGATACAAAACTGTGAGGAGTGGCTGCCATACCAGAGGGCTGTGCTGTCATCCAGCGTGACCTGGACAGGCTGGAGAGTTGGGCAAACTGGTACTTACTGAGGTTCAACAAGAGCAAATGTAGGGTCCTGCAGCTGGGGAGGGACAACTCCATGCATCAGTACAGGTTAGGGGTTGACCTGCTGGAAAGCAGCCCTGAGGAGAAGGGTCTTGGAGTCCTGGTAGACAGTAAGTTAACCAAGAGCCATCATTGTGCCCTTGTGGCCATGTAGGCCAGTGGTATCCTGGGGTGCACTAAGAAGACTGTGGCCAGTAGGCCAAGGGCGTCTGGAATGCTGTGTCCAGTTCGGGGCTTCGCAGGGAGACTGGGAACTACTGGAGAGAGTCGAGTGGAGGGTAATGAAGATGACTGGGAGCACCTCTCTTTGGAGGAAAGGTTGAGAGAGCTGGGACTACTTAGCCTGGAAGAGGAAGACTAAGAGGAGACCTTATCAATGTCTATAAATATCTGAAGTGTGGGTGCAAGTAGGATGGGGCTGGACTCTTTTCAGTGGTGCCCAGTGACAGGAGAAGGGGCAACAGGCACAGGCTGGAACACAGGAGGTTCCATCTAAATATGAGGAAAAGCTGCTTTACAGTGAAGGTGATGAAGCACTGGAACAGGCTGCCCAGGAAGTCTGTGGCATCTTCTCTTCTGGAGATATTCAAAACCCACCTGGATGCAACCCTGTGTAACGTACTCTAGGCAAACCTGCTTTGGTGGGGGTTGGACTAGATGATTTCTAGAGGTCCCTTCCAATTCCAGCTATTCTGTGATTTACTTTTCTCGACTTATTAGCTAGGCTGGGTAACCAGTCTTGTAAATGGAATGTGTTCCTTTCTTTGTGTAGTGTCTCCATTTCCCTCATGATCTGTTTTATGGCAGTGGTTTATGCCAGTCTCGCCCAGTGGTTTTTAGATATATTTACACCACTGTAGTCTTACAGACAACACTTCCTGATTCATGGACACAGCATGCCTTTAAAAGTATAGCAATTAGGTTTTTCTTGTTTCCAGTCTTAATGTTTAGGTAATTGCATCTTTTCCTTATATAATGAATTAAAATAAAGACAAATAAGTTCCATGTTTTTACACAAAACTTAAGCTTGCCATTCTGTGTATACTCTTTGTCTTGCTTCTGCTTTTTCTTTCTTTTTAAAGGCCAGTTGCTTGGTTTTCCTGTTCTCTCTTGCCCTGCTTCCTTGGATTTTCCTTTGCTCATCCTTGAGGGCAATACATTTTTCTTTGCCTTCCCTGTAGCCCCAGTGGAGACGGTAGGCTGGCTTCTGCACATTACTGTGACTTTCACAACAGGTTAAACATTGCAATAAATACCTGGACATCTGTATAGAGAGCACTTTACAACTGGCTGCTTCCTTGTGCACTAGGGCTGAGCTATAGCCTTTTACTAATTCAAGCCTCTTTTACCGAACTTTCTTATTTTCAATGCCGTAGGGTTGGAATTTGCTGTTTTGCAGCAGCTACAGCTGATACTGTCATATCTTTCAAAATGAGTATCCCTTCTCTTCTGCTCACAGGGCAGAAACTTGGGCAGTCATTTGTTTTTATAAACAAATGTTTGTTGTTAATAAGGTTTCCTTCTTTCCAACTCCTGAGCTGTTGCAGAAGACATCTTTATTCTCACAGCAAAGGCATTTTGTGTGCCTGTTTGTTTAGTTCGTATTGCCTGAGGAAAAGATCTACTTGCATTCCTAAGGAGGTAGTGTGGTGTCTGAGCTGTGGAAATGCTTTGTTGGTCACCAAACTGTAAACCTCTTCAAATAATAGCAGAAAAGTAAAGGCATGGATGGAGAGGAGCATGTCCTGAGATACTGATTAATTTTCAGGCTCTGAATAGTTAAGGTGATATCAAAATGATAAAGCATAATTAGGTGAGTTCCATTAGAGGTTACAACCCAGAAGAATCGGAATGATTGGGTATGAAATGCTAAGTCTGTGTCTCTGAGCATTGCATTCAACGCGTGCATATTGAAATTTTGCAACATCTAGCTAGACAACAGCAATAAAAAAACAGAAATTTCAACTCGTTGGCATGTGCTGAAATGGCTTTTCCTTCTTTTGGGATTAATGTTAGTTGCTTAATCAATTTAACAACTTGCAGGTGCTTGGCATTCTTCTGATACTTCAACAATGAGAGGTAACTTTAAAAAAAAACAAAACCAAACCATCTGCAAAGCAGTCCATGATTAAGACTGCCTTCTGAACACCTGAGATCAGATGGATTAGTCTTGCTGGAAACAAAAGACAGCCTTAAACACTGTTTACAGCAGCTGTACCTGGATTGTGTTGTTATTAACAGAAAAAAAAGGTTAACTGTAAAAACACTAATTGCATTCGTTTTGCTTTTTATTCTGTTTGCTTTGAAAAGCTTCAGAATCTGATGTTACAGTTAAAAATGTATTCAGCTTCAGAGGGTTGGTGCACTGGGGAAGACACCTGCTGTTTCTTTTTTTTCCTAAGGTCAGCATATGTGGCCTTGGTTGATGTCAGTGAGGAAAGTGAGAGCATGCTGGGTGCTAGTCTAGATTAATGTCTTCCTTAGAAACTTAATTGTTTTGTAGGTTTATTATATGTGAATTGTACTGGAGTTCCATTAACACATAATGAATTTCATCTTTACTACAGAAGTCATTGGATGGTTAGATTTTTAAAACTGCAGGGTCTAAATAAGCTAACTTTCAATCTGAAGGAAATACCTTTGCTTGAAAAATGAAACAATGAGCTATGGAGATAATGGGTGAAGGAAAAATTTGTTTCATTATTAAGTTACAGACATGCTGAAAAACTACCTCCTTCACTAGCCCCTCACAGAAACAGTTAAGAGGAACTTGTTGGAATTGGTCTGTTATCTGAATGGTTTTAGTGGTACCTAGCTTTGGGAATTCAAATCATTTTCAAGGACAAGCTGATGCTTCCCTTTTTAATGGGCTGTAGCAGAGCATTACCAGCTTTCTTGCTGAGTATATTTTGTCACTCCGCCCAGTGTTTCTGCAAGTAGTGGACACATCCTATAAGGGAAGAAACAGATTTTTTTTCAACAAAACAAAATGTGCATCTATCCATTGTGTTTTTAAGGGAAGAGACTTATGGTTCTATGCTCTCTTGTTACTCTTCACCACAACCATTAAAATGATATATTTTTCTAGGTGGTTCCTTTTGCTAATGTGCTTGAACCTCTGTGCTTTACATTTAAAAAGATACCTGTTGAAGCACAAAAGGTCCAATGAAGTGAAAGGAACAAAATCAATGTAGGTTGTTTATGAGCAGCCAAGTTACTGCCTTGGCTGTTGTGCTGTTGTTATTTGGGGTACATAAGACTGAAACTGCATATGCTGTTCCATAGCAGGTTAATAATGCAGGCTAACAAGTTACAAGTTTTGGTGTATAATTAAATAAGCTGGGGAGTTTCTATCTGTGGAAGATACTGTGAAAGTGCTGTCATCCAGGCTGCAAACTAGTGTTCATGTAAATTCATTTATTAACTTCATTGAACTAGATCCATTTACAGGATTCTTGATTTTTTTGTAATTATCCCCCCCCCCTTTTTTTTTTTTGCAATTTTTGGTAGTTAAATAAATACTGCCGAGAAATTTCAGTGCTCAAACTGTCTGCCTTGGAATCTTAGAATTTGAGAATTTTGGAATAAAAATAATCCTTCAGTTATTTAAAATACATGGTTCTTATGTAAACCATGAGATATTTTACTCTTTATTGCCTGAATGTGGGCCAAACTTTTAATTGATTATAGTATAGTGGCACAGAATTTCTCCTGTTGGGTTTGACTTGATGGGTCTTCAGCAGAGAACATATATGAAACAAAACAACAAAATGACAAAAGTGTTCGTGACTTTTGTGTTTAAAAAAATAGTACAAAAGTTATTTCTTCCCTAAAACAACCTTTTGCTATGCCTTTTTTTTTACTCTCAGCTTTAAAACCAGGTAATTATTGCAAAGTGTTTGGAGTCAATACAGATGTTTCCTAAGACTAATCTGATTTTTCTCCTTGCAGTTGTTCAAAGGCGATAGAGTATACTTTAGGCTATAACTCTGTATGAAACCACAGATTGAGTTCACACAGAACATTGTCAGTGATCTTGTCCAATCATCATATGTTTCAAAATGCTATATAAGTTGGAGATAGTGATCTGAATGTCATAGAAAATGAGTAAATGATGAGCTCAGAACTGCATTGCACATTGTTGGGGGGGAAGGAACAAAAACCACGAGGAAGCTACTGTTGTGGAATAAACTGTGATGGACTTGTGAAAGGTCCTGTAAATAAAATAGGTAAATTAAACAAGTATGTAGTATTTAACTTAGATATTTAGTGAGAACTAATTGGGTAAATACCGAGTTCCAAATTATCAATAGAATAACTGTTACACTTCCACTAGAGTTAAAGAAGACAGAGTTTTGGCCTCCTGTGGTTGCTTGCCTATCTCTTCTGCTGCTCTTCCATGTGAAGGGGTGAACGGTGTTACTGTTGAGGTGAACAATTCATGGTTTCCAAGGGAGTTGACTGCAATATGTCAAAGTCCTCAAACATGCAAAGAACATACGTGCTGCATAGCCATGAGGTTCCCAGACTTCTCATTTCTGCTGTGTATTTCTGTGTTTAGTGATTAATAATTTCCCAGTGTTGGTGGGAGTTGTCAAGCTGAGGCAAACAGCTCTGTTGACAAGAGAAAAAAGGACTTTTTTCTCAAAGACTCTACTTACCAAAGCAGTTTTGGCAGTGGTAGCCACCAGAAAACATAGGAAAAAAACATGAGCAGGCTCTTCTGTCACTATATTTTCTTTCTTTGACTACTAGTTATGCTCTGCTGTGATTAAATTGTTTTCCTTTCGTAGATAGTATCAGGACAACTGGGGGAAAGGTGAGCAAAGGCACTTGTATTGGTGTGGTAATGTGGACTTTGTGTGTAATGTCAGAACAATGCCTCTTCTGAAATAAGCCGAGTAGGTGGACTTGCAAAAGATTCAAACAAGCAGCTTTTCTGTCATTTTGTTCGTATGTACACTAGCAACCTCCTGGAGACTGTTCTAACTTGGTAATTGCCTCTAAAATTATAGTGAACTCTGTAAATGTACAAACATACACAGGCAGGTGTATCAAAGATTTTATCAGCCTCTTCTGCTGTTGAGGGCATAGCGTTTTACATACTGTACATACAGTTCTGCAGCCCCATGATGGTAAAACATGGGGTTTACCCGTAAGGTGATGGTTTATGAGCCTATGAAAATACATTCAGTCAGAATCTCTGAAAACTTAATTAGGGCATGAGTTAATATTCTGCATGTAGATGCTTTCTAGTCCCTGTAGGCTATTCTAAGCTACTTGGAAGCAGCACTGGGAACAAAATGTCTAAGTAGAAGCTGCTGTGAGTGTTCAGATGTCAACAGACTTGGGAAACCATATATCCTACAGCAGGAGGTTTAAAAAAGATTACCTCTGCAACAGAACAGGTGAAAATAAAAAGTTGCCTTTGAAGACTTGTGAGAAAGGTGATATTATTCTAGTAGTTTTGCAGGTCCTGGGCAAAAGCAGTTTGGTGCCAGTACTGTACAGTACTTTACTTAGTCCTTGCATTCAGTCTGGCTCTTCATATTGCTGGGCTGTTCTTACCATAGAGTTGGGGAAATTGTTAGACGCAGTACAAAATTGTATTCTCACATGAGATCTGGACTATTTGCTCTGTGCTTCCTTTAACCACCTGAAAGTTTCACATGACTCAGTTTTAGGAATTCCAGAAAAAATGATTGAGCCTTGGTAAAACCAACTTTGTCCTTGCAGTAGTTTTTGCATGTGTCTTAAAAACAGTTTCCTCTCCTAGGTTCTGTTCCTAGACTTAATTTTATTTTTCGTCCATCCCCATTAGGAAGCTGTCACAGGGTCTGTGATCCAAGGAGCACAAGCACAATACTTAACTCTATGCCAAGTAAGATGGTGAGTGGAAGCATTGTGTTGGTTTTCACGTGGCTGTAGTCTATCTGTTTCTCTCGGGACTTGCCTTAATCAGTGGTTCCACAGTTGTACAGAATTTTGTGGGATTTTAGTCTAACTTTGTCCTCCACAGGTCCTCTCAGAGCATCATAACTGAAAAAGGAATAAGTTCTGGAGGAAGATAGCTGGACAGATGTAGATGAAAAGCCAGAGAGACACCCTGCACGCTTAGTTTAGGATGAAGAAAAAAATATCCCTTTATTAAATATTGTGTCTAGAAAATATACAAGAATCAGCATTCATTAAAGGCATATGTATTTCAGTGTCTGCATTTGTTACAACTAACATACAGTTAGAGGAATATATCCAAACTTGCGTTTTCTGAACCTTTCTTATTCTTTAATTAGTTACCTGATGAGTTCTTTGAGGTATAGTACAACATTTTAGCTGGAGCTATTGATGTTTTAGAGTTAGTAAAGTTAGTTGTTATGTTTTTATACAGGTTATTGCATTTTCATTTCCTCATTGGCATTAGTATTCTGGGAAAAGTGACTGAAGCATATATCTCAGGCTTGTTCTTACATGGTGTTATTATATTCTTTTCCTTGGGTGCTTGATGTCCAGGTAGATTGTAATGTAGAAAAACTGAACAAACAAAAAAACAAAAAACCAAAAAAGTCAGTTGAAAATACAATTGTCAAATGTTTAGATCCCACTGAAAGTTACCATCCAGTTAAATTGTAATTGCTGAGTTGTTTATTATCTTCACTAAATTATATTGAATTTTATTAATGTTTAATGAGGCTGTTGCTAATATCATTTTATTGGGGTTATTACTGTAAGAGAACCAAACCTCTCTTTTAAGTCAGTAATTTCCCTTCTGTGGCCCTGAAAGGGAAAAAAAAATTAGTTCTTAAACTGGGATTTTTTTACCTTGTGTTTTCTTGCATTTCTTGGTGGCAATTCTGAAAAATTATAACTTCACTAAAATACTCTATTACTCTACTTCCAACAGTGATGGGGAGCAAGGGCTCCACAAAATGCTTTGGTACCTGGCCTTTCTAGCAAATGCATAGCTGTAGGTTTGCAACAGAGACACCACTAGTGGCTATTCTAGCAGTATGACTGGAACTTCAGTAAATATCTGAATTTATCTCATTCATGTCTGATTGCATCATGTTCTACTTAGGCAGACAAGGCAGTTAGCATCCTCCTTTACCACCTTTGGTTAACTTGTGTTTCTAAGGAGCAATTTCCTTGGTGTTTTCAGAATTAATTTGCCAAAAGCTACAGTTTGAAATTAATGGATGGGTTGGCTGTTTTGGGAGGCATTTGAATGAAAGAAGTGTTCTGTCAGTGGGTGATTAACTCCTTGTATTTCTTTGTCTGCCATTTTTTGTCCAGTTTGAGGATGCTATATGCAAGTATTTTACTGGCCATTGTGGACGGATTCTGAAACAATTGAAAAAAAATTCTTTGTCTTAGATTGCTGGAGTAGTCCGTGTCTGAAACTGGTTCAAGCAACAGGTCATTCATGTTTTGGTGGAGAGCAAGGAGCCTCACAAGATGCTTGGGTACCTGGTCATTCTTGTAGATATACAGCCCTAAGCTAGGTGCCTGCACTCCTGATGAAATGTACTGGGAAAATTAACAGGAGTTTTTGTGTGGTTTTGAAGTCAACCTATGCTGCCGAATTAATTGTTCCACTGCGGTCCTGAAGTTTTGCTGTCTGCACTAGAATTTGTTTAAAGAACTGCTCTGGCTGAAAACAAGCTCAGTCAGAAATACTTATTTTCAGCATTTATTTTCATCATGGTTCTGGCTTGTTGTATGACTGTGTGACTTTTGGTGTTGGCACAAAATGAGGGTTATAAACTCAAGCTTGGGGTTTAGTTGTGATCCCTCTGGTTATGTGTGCTTAATTTTTAAACAAAGTTCACTCTAAATGCTCTGAACTAAGAAATATCTCTAAAAATTAATTCATGACCTTAAAAATGGCACTGTTTTAACTACAGCAGAGATTTTATTTAGACTTTTGGTATCTCAGCTGATGAATGAAAGAGATTAGCAAGGATAGTGTTGTGAGTTGTCCAAAGGATGGACTTCAGATGGCATCTGGTGAAGAATAGTTACACTGTGGATACATGGCTTTTCAAATCCACCTTATTTTTACTGTGAATGTTCACATGCGTCTTTTAGAATAAATAATATATATGTGGAGTTTATCCCAGCATAGTGACTGTTCGCATGCATGACCTTGTATGTTAACTAACATAGCTGTGATGAGCTGTAATGATTAACTGTAATCAGCACATTTAATGTCTCATTTCTTCTGAGAGTTTTTCTGCAGCAGTATTTTCTTGTATTTAATAAAACAAAACCACATTTATCTATTATTAACAGTTATTCAATGAAATCTCATACATAATTCTTAACGGTAAAATAGATGACAAAAAAAAAGGCTGCCTCTGAACAAAATCTATGCTCCTGGTAGTTCCTACCATGTGGTAGAGTATGTACATTGAATTGATGGTGTGTTTTAGCATAATTTGAAACTGGTAAGTAGCACAAAGGAAAGCACAGAACGCCAGAAATTCTATTGACAAACTCTGCTTCTCTGTTGATAACCAGACCTTTGTTGGACTGCAACAGTTCCGTATCTGGTGATGACAGCCTTAGCCAAAAATGGACACACTGTTCTCACAGGTCATGAGATGCAGTTTGTGTTAACAGTTTGATGTAGATGTTCAGACTACACCATTTAAGTTATTTCTAATGAGTGGCTTGTGCTTTTGTTGTGCTGTCTGTAAAACACACATTTCTGTTCTGGAAGTTCCTGCAACAGAGTGGCAGTCTTGTCCATATCCAGTGTGAAATGGTGAGAAGACACGTACATTGTGGTTAGTGGGATGTATTGGTTATTGAAGTAACCTTCTCTCTGCTTTTCCAGAAGAAGGAACAGTGGATTAAACTGCATGCTTGGAATATTACTGTAAGAAGCAGCCAAGCCAGGACAGATCTGTGAAGTAAAAACTTAGCTGGTTATATGTTATGAATCAAGCATACAGGCTTTGGGGGCTAGTTGACTGTTCACCCTGTCTTTTTCCTGATGCTCCTTGACATAGTGGAACTAGGTCAGGTTGCACCACAGAAGGGACCTTTGGAATATGCAAAGCAGACAATGAAACCAGCAAGGAGTTTTAAGTGTTACCAAAAAGTTATCTCAGAGGTGGAAACAGTAACAGGAAAAAACAGGGAAGGGGTACCCAGTGAGCCAGTGAGCAGTTAATGGCTGGTGCTGAAAAGTATGAAATGCTGTCTCTTTTTTTGTTTCTGACACTATATCAATTATAGTGAGATGGTTACTGCACATAGGACTGGTAACAAATACCTTGGAAGGAAGAAGGGAAGAAAGAAGTTAGAGAATACTTAGGTTTGTATCGATTAATTGTACTTGAAAATCCTAACGTAAGATTTTTAAAGACAGCCTCAGAACTATTTTGTAGGGCTTTTCCCCTGAGATTCTCCAAAAGATAGAAGTAACAGCAAATTGGAAAAGATAAACATGATTCTTTTCTTTAGAATTGTGGTGAGATGGGTAACAGTTACATCAAGATACATCAAGTTGGTGTTTCTGTTGGAGAGAGACAAGAGCAGCTAACCAAAGATGATCAGAGATGCAGAACTTGTAATTCTTTACTCAAAACAAGGTGGGATGATGGATTTTAAATATGTAATGACTTTTTTTCTTGTCCACTATGATTGCAGAAAACAGAATGTTAGCTTCCTTTATGAAGTAATGTTCTGAATTGCGGCTGGGAAGTTTAAAATTAGGAAACTTGCAGAAGAGACCAGTGAAGCATTAGGGCAGATCACCAACAGAGGTTGTGTCAGCCTTGAAGGCAGCTTAGACAGCCATCCATCCATCAGTGATGACAGGCGTATATATTTTCCTATCATTGGGTACAGTGTTGGTTAAGTTCCCTTTGCAGTCCTTTCCATGGTCTCGTTATGTGCTGTATTTCTGTGGGGTGACATTTTAGTAACTTAAGGCTCATTCATTTCACACATACAATTCTGAGTTCTATGCTACTCCTCTTTAGATTTAAACCACAACTAAAATCTCCTTGCTTTTCTTTCATCTTTTGTTACCTTTCATAACTAGCAAATGTCAACAAATGCTCTTATATCTGCCCAAGTTTTCATGTAGCATGAAAAAAACCTACATGAATTCCTTTCCTAATCACAACACGTTAAAGCCAAAGCCTCAGTGTGAGTTTTCAAATCCCGGTATCAACCATATTGCTGCTGAGCATTTTAACAAGCGTGTCCAGCTAATGTTCCTGTTCTGCGTTCCATCCTGCCTCATATTATTAATGACTTGCTAAAACCATTAGATTAGTTGCAAATAGCTCCTTTACAACTTTTGCCTTGTGTTGACAATGTATTTGATAAACAGAAAAAAGAGAGTATTGGGATAGTAAAAAGGAAATGGAACTTTACAGTGAAAAGAAAATGAGACTTTACGTAAGAAGTGAACGATACAGGTGGTACTGCATATATCTTACATTCATTTAAGAAGTGGTTTGGAAGTGTAGGTGAATACTACTAGGTACTCTAGTACTAGGGAGTAAAACCAAAAAGAATACTCCTGAAACAAAATTCATTTTGTTAAACAATCTGCTGACGATTCCGAATGTACACGTAGGAAATTAATTGTTTACACAACAATTTATCAGTCCTTCTATGAATAGTAGTGACGGGGATAAATACCCTTTATCAAACTGGTATTAGGACTGAGGGCCTTCTTCCCCAACAGCAGCTGCCAGACAGATGTATTGTTGCAATAAGTTTGTATTTCTTCATTCATTGTCCTTTCTTTGGAGCATCCAGGTAGTAGTAGGTGGAAAATTCCAGCAGTTCTAAAGTTGTCCTGATTATTACTTCAGAAGCTGTAGCTTGCAGTCTTGCTTTGCCTCCTCCTTTAAAAGGTAATATGGAAATGCTGAATAAGTCTATGAGGATGATCTGCACTTGAGATAGTAGTAGCTTTTGTGTTGTTAATTAATAATAATTGAGGTAGTTGGCAAATCAGAAATGCCTATTAAATTATTTGTGTGTGAAACAGTCTGTGGAAATTGGTAATTATTGAGATTATGATAAAGTTAATGAAATCTCATGTTTCTGAGTGTAAATTGATTAGAGGAACAGAAATTTATTTCTTGTGTCCATTGTTTGTTCTGAAAATTAGTTCTTCAGAAAAGCAAGCTAAGCAAGAACTAACTGTGGATGTTTGTTTCATTTTCTAGTCAACCAGACTTCTCTATCTGCTAGTGGACTTTCCTGAATTGCTTTTCTGTGTTATAAACTCAAAACATCTGTCAGGCCTTGGGTAGAATGCAAAAATACATAAATTATCCCTCCGGCACCATAAATAGATGAGGACATTGTTTTAATCATGCTTTACAGATGGAGCAGTGGACATAGTCTTCTTGTCTGGTGTCCTTCAAAAGTGATCTCAGTATTTGAGTGCTTACCTCAAGATGCTTTGTTTGCCAAAAATCATAGTCTAATTAATACAGAGAACTTCTGTAATATACAAGCACTGTTCCTTACATGTTCTGGGTATATCAGATGCCTTTGGAATTGTGGTGAGTTACTCCTGTTGGTACAGATTGAGAAATAAGCATTTTGTACAACCTGCTTCATGTGATACTTATGGCATGTTATCTAGCCATTTCTTTCCCCATTTAAAATTCGAATACAGGATATCCTCTGCTTTGAGTGAAAGGTGTCACTCTGTGATCATTCTCAAAGTTCTGATTGAATATTGAGTCCAGTGGAAACCTGACTGCACTTTGTTTTGTAGTTGCTGGCTGTTTTAACAGCTTTCTTCCCCAAACTTTGCATGAGGTATTGGTCCATGTAGTCTTTCTGTGATGCTATACTTTATCACCTTTACATTTGTACTTCAGGTAGTAAGAATGAGATTCTAAGCTTTTATCCGAAGGTTTTTTAATGAATGGCAAATAAAACAAGTGAGCTGGAGGGCAGCTTTTTTATAGTGCTTGTTGATTGATGAATTCATGTGAAGTTTGAGTGTTGGTCAATGTGATGATATTGCTCTGTCAGTTTGAGGTCTCCACATGTAAGAGTTGACATAGCTCTTGTGTCACAGAATCATAGAATGGTAGGGGTTGGAAGGGACCTCTGGAGATCATCAAGTCCAAACCCCCTGCTACAGCAGGATCACCCAGAGCAGGCCACACAGGAACACATTCAGGCAGGTCTTGAAAATCTCTAGAGAAGGAGACTCCACAACCTCCTTGGACGGTCTGTTCCAATGGTCCATCACCCTCACAGTAAAGAAGTTTTTCCTCATGTTGAGGTGGAACTTCCTGTGTTCCAGTTTGTGACCATTGCTCCTTGTCCTATCACAGTGCACCACCGAAAAGAGACTGGGCCCTTCTTCTTGACACCCACCCTTCAGATATTTGTAAACAGTCGTATGGTCCCCCCTCAGTCTTCTCTTCTCCAGGCTAAACAGTGCCAGGGCTCTCAGCCTTTCCTCATAAGTGAGACATTCCAGTCCCTTCATCATCCTTGTAGCCCTCCATTGGCCTCTCTCTAGTGTTTCCCTGTCTCTCCTGAGCTGGGGAGACCAGAACTGGACACAGCACTCCAGATGCGGTGTCACTAGGGCAGAGTAGAGGGGGAGGAGAACCTCCCTGAACCTGCTGGACACATGCAGACGCAACTCAGGATACCACTGGCCTTCCTGGCCACAAGGGCACATTGCTGTCCCGTGTAGAACTTATTGTCCACCAGGACACCAAGGTCCCTCTCCCTGGGGCTGCTTTCCAACAGGTCCATCCCTAACCTGTACTGGTGCATGGTGGTATTCCTCCCCAGGTGTCGGACTCTACACTTACCCTTGTTGAACTTCATTAGGTTTACCTTTGCCCAGCTCTCCTGTCTGAACTGTCCAGATCTTGCTGGATGGCAGCACAGCCTTTCTGTGCATCAACCACTCCTCCCAGTTTAGTATCATTAGCAAACTTGCTGAGGGTACATTGTGTTCCTTCATCCAGGTCACTGATGAAGATGTTGAATAAGACTGGCCCCAGTACTGACCCCTGGGGAACACCACTACTTTACAGGCCTCCAGCTGGACTCTGCACCACTGATCACAACCCTCTTAGCTGTATTGTTTACCGGTTATCATATCTTCTCACCATCTACTCTACTATGTTGTGATCACTACCACCAAGGCTGCCCCCAACCTTCACATCCCCAACCAGACCTTCTTTTCTTATCTTGTACAAGGTCCAGCAGCACACCTCTCCTCAAGTCAGAAAGTTATTGTAAATGCAATGCATCACAAAGGTGAAGATGTGATTGCCTGTCCTGGTAAGAGAGTCAGTTGTAGAAAGTGAACATGAGCAGTCTGTCTAATAATACACGTAAAACGGAGACTAGTTTGCTTATGAAGGGATGGGTGCTGTTAAATGGCTTATCTTTCTCTCCAGTGAACTGTTGTGTGGAGCTAAGATGTTTTGTGCTGGTTTAACTACCTGCTGAGACAGGCCTAGTGGAGGAAGATGTGCTGAGACAGGTGGGAAACTGGCATCATCACTTTTGACAGCAGCAAGCTGTCAAAAGTATGTATGTCAGATTCTTTCTTGTTTGTATGGAGAAGTAGAAAACAGAGAAAGGATGCTGAAGACAGACTGCTTTGGGAAGCCAGAATGAAGGGCAGGAAAGAGGATTGGCAAGATAGAATTTCAGTGGAGAAAGCTCTTCCTCATCTGGAGGGAACCTGATTGTCAGGGCAGGAAAAATTGATGCTTAGCAGGAAATCTTTGGTTGGCAGAAAGAAGCGAGGTACTTCTTGGAGCATTTTATTTGATATAGGTCTAAATCAAAGACTGGTAAAGAAATAGAGGCAAATACTATGTTTTTGTTTTGTTTGCATTCCACTTTTATGCATTGTCTCAACTAAGAGCAGCTTTAGAATTCTGCATGCAGCACATGCTTTATCAATTTAGACCATTGCTGCCTTTGCAGTTTCTGGTGGTGGGTGTACTTAAGGTATGTGAAAGTCTTGGTCTTATTTGCTTGTCTTTCAGCTTCATGAAGGTAGTGACACCAGCTGAAACCTGTGAAGGCCACCTAGTTGAAGCCCAGACATAGAAGTCTGGAGAATGTTCAGCTGGAGGGAGAAACATTGTAGTACTCATAAATGTAGCTAGTCCTGTAATTCTTACCTACTCTAAATATGTGAGGCTTTGGAAAACTGTCTATTTTGTGTCCTCTCAGATATTTTTTTTCCAGTGCTCGTCAGCGTAAGGTGAGCAAGATTGATTTGTTGTAAGACAAATCATATTTGTCAAATCAAATTTGTCATAAGACAAATCAGTAGTAAAACAGTCCTGTAAAGGAGTGGCAGGTGTTCATATGTTACATATTAGCTACTACTTCACAGTATCTGAATTGGGCTTTGAGTGCCAAACCCTTTGGACTCTGAAAAATTCCTACCTTTGAATACAGGTGAGAATTCATTTGAAATATGTTTAGAAGGATTGAGTGGGTTCTCTCACATAGAAACTTCCTCTTCCCAATTTGTGTGTCTGTCACCATAAAAATGGATCCAAATTTTGCAGTAGTTAGTAGAAAGATGTCAGTTAACTCGTACAGGATAGGGAACATTTAGGTTTAAGGGCAAATGTACTGGAATTATGTACTCCTGTCTGCCAAAGATAAGCTTTTGTCTATATTGAACTGCTGTCTTAGCTGTCTGACTTTTATAGTCATCCTGATTTTTAAAATTGAATCAAAATAGGTGGCTGGACTATTTTATAGATTAAGTTATTTTCATTTAAAAAAAGAGGATTCTTTGATTTTGTTATTAAGCAGTAGGGCCATACCTGCAGTAGAACCCTCTGGTGTCATAAGCACTGGCTGTGGAATTTTATGTCCCAGATATTTTAGTTTTATTATGTTTCAGAATGCCTTTAAGACAATTTTCTGCAGTTAGCTGTGCTTCTCAACATGTAGATATTTACACGGAGAAACTACTGTAGGTCATGGGAATGTTGGCAGAATTTAAAATAAAAATGTTCCTCTTTACTTAAAAATAATTTTAATAATGTTTGTAGATGGAGGTTAGGAAAACTCATGTCATTTCAGATCGTATGATGCACTCCAAGTAAATTAAATCTATTTTTAGTAGAGCTTGTAGTCCTCAGTTACTCAAGTAGTCTCCAGTTGTTTTGTTTGTTTGTTTTAATCTTTTTGTTTGTTTGTTTGTTTTAATCTTTTCTCAGGCTTCTGTAGGTTACTTCAGGCAATGTCCTCAGGCTGCAGATGCTACAGATGATATTCAGTTCATATTTTCATAATAGGAGAGAAAGCTTGGCACCTTTTAGCTGTGGGAACCAGAAGCTGATTTGGAGATGTCCTTTGTGGGCAGTACTGAAATAGAGACTTACAGCTGTCAGAGACAGGGCTGTGTAAGGTGTGCAACCAGTGCCACGGCCTCCTCCCACCCCAGTGTGGCTCTTCTGGGGATAGGGCAACAGACCTTTGTCTTGGAAGTCCCTGGCAGAATGTCTTCCAAATTGACACTCCTCTGCGCAGTCCCTCAATCTGTGGTGCTCCATAAGAGACATGTGATTAGAAGAGAGCACATGTGAACATAGCTTAATTTTATCTGCCATTCCCCCTCTTGGAAAAAAATATTGAATATTGTGTCATTTTTATTTTTCTCTGCAACGCCCTTGTGTGATTAGCTTTTATTGTTGTCTTAGTTTTTAAAAACAGGGAACTGAGCCATGATGTTTGTTTATTTGTTTATTCATTGACCTGATTCAAAGCTAAGAGCAAAACTCTGTCCAAAATTTTAGCTGCAAATATCAATCACTTGTATTTAACCTATGTAATGTAATTTAATTCTCTTATAATAAAGTTATTTCTTGTCATAACTGGAGATTTTTTTTTGTTATTTTGTAGTTGTTGTTTCTGTTTTGTTTGCTTTTTGCTAATACACACAGTCATAATGTTAGGATGATTATTATTATTACATCACAGTTTTACTATAAACATCTCTGCTAAGAATTCTGTTGGGGTAGCTCTGGAATTCCTGAGTGGCACAGACAAAAATTCCATGCAATGTAGAATAGATGGACCTTCATTGTGATAAAAAATTAGTGAAATTGTTTATGCAAGAGCGTTGGATATTTCACTATATCATGTTTTCACAGAAACCTTCTGAATTATGTTCTTGTATTAGTAATGAAATAATAATACTACTAAATATGCTGATAATTGAGATAATACTTACATTATTACACATTTCCTTTGCCTTCCTCTGACAGAATTGTTTTGTGCAATACAAAAATTATCAAGCTATGACATATTCATACTATTTCTGGTATGAGTCAGTGTGGTAGCATTATGCAATCCAACTCAAAAGATTATTTGGTCTAGGTTCACAGTTGCAAAGTTGTGTTTGCCTAAATACAGCAATGCTTCTTTAGTGGTTTAAATTTTGGAAAAAGACAGTATACGGTGTCTTTAACAAATCCCTTCGTTTTCTGAGAGGTTGATTTAGTCTTTGATGAAGCAAATGACTGAGGAATTTCACTGAGATGCACATCTGCCACTGTTGGAGGAATTCCAGTAGCTGTCTAGTAGTCCACGTACATTCATGTCCAATTCACACCCAATGCCTTCTTTCCTGTTGTTTCCTGTGTAGAGTTGTTAATGGTTATTCACACTTCTTTCTTTAGTTATCAGCTCTGACTCATTAATTTTTTTTACCAACTGCTACTGTTGAGAATTTTTCCAAAATGCTTACTGTTGCCTCTGTTTTGAGAAAGAAAAAAAGACAGAGTGATGGGGAACTGACTCAACAGAATATTTTCTCTTGAGACTAGTATTACACACAAAATAAAGCCTAAGATAACGTTCTTGAGATTCTTGTCTTCATATAAAATAGAAAATGGCCTTGGTCATAGTGTTCCTGGCTTCTTTTTTGCTTGCATATTATGTTTAGGGTTATTTGCATGCATCTCTCCTAAGACCACATTGTATAAATTTGTAAATACCTTGTATGCTGTAAGTGTCTTCCATGTTGGTTTGGTTGCAGCTGTCTTTTTGCCACTTGCAGATGGTGCCAGGTTATTTTTCGTAGTACTGCCCTCCTTCTCCTTTTGTGAGTTTCATTAAACAATTGGACCAAACAAGTGTCTTAAGAGGGTTTTGTACTCAGAATGTTTGGACACAGGCTTGATGCCAGATAATGGAAATAGTATTTCTCTTTCCTGATAGTTCCTTTGTCCTTTATGGTTTTCCTCTTCAGATTGCTTCTGTTCAGTTTGAAAATAAATTTCCTTGGCCTGAGTAAAATGGAAATTTGAGTAGCCATGGATCTTGACAGAAGAGAATTATTTAAATTCTTATTATGTCACCTTTTCAGAAGACAATGTGAAGATCACCAGCAAGATTCAGTTCTCCCTTGGGTCTGTCTCTGCTAGTAGAAGTGTTAAAAGTGGCATGAAAATAGAGGTTCACACTTGTTCCCTTCTTTTCCATAGTCTCTCTGTGTTTTAATGTCTTGCCAACTTCACAGTTCTTTTGGCGGATTATCAAAAACAATACTTGGCTTACTGGTTTTAAATGTCTGTGCATTAATGCATTTCTGGGTTTGACAGGGTTAGTATTCCTCTTCTTCTAAACTAAATTGTGTTGTTGTTTTTTTTCCTCTCTCTTCCCACTTCTCCAATCTTTCCTCCACTTCCATTCTTCCCCTGCCCCATTTTCCCTCTAAAAATATCCTTAGGAATGACTTGCTGATGGTGTGCCGCCAGCTGAATATGGAGGAGTCTGTCGCCGAGATCATGCAACAGCTGGGAGCAGATGAAAATGGAAAAATTTCCTTCCAGGATTTTACTCAGTGCCGCATGGAACTGGTACAAGAAATCAGGAAGGAGGAAGTGGAGCTTTCTGTGAAATCGGATGTCTCTTGTAAAAAGAAAAAGTTAAGGGATAGGATAGCTTCCTGGCCAGCTAGCAGCAATAACAGTTTAGGTAGGTATGACTTTTAAATGTCCTGTTGGTGTAATTTAAGAAAAGATAAACTTCAGGAGCTTTGTTACCAATTTTACTGGCATCAGGATTTCCCCTAAAGGTCCCTGTGAATATGTTTTGGCACAATTTCATTGCGTTTAGAGTGCTGTTGCAACTGATGCGGTCTGGTCATCAGTACGTAGACTAGAATGTGTGCAGAACATCCTCTTCTAAAAGCCCTGCTTGCACAAAACAACAGTCTTCCTTCAAAGGACAAGAGCTGTGGACCTCAGCTGGTAACTGAAGAGCCGGTGAGCTCTTTTTTGTCTGTAAAGCCCAGGCAGCTCTGGGTAAAAATCAGTAGGTAAAAATATTAAAAATGAGATAAATAATCTTGTTCTTTTATCTTTCAGATGTAGTATGCTGTAGGAATGTGGATGTTTCTTGGATGCTTTAAAAATCATTCTGCTTAGTTGGGGATCTGAGTGTCTTCTGATTTAGGGAATACAAAGTTTCTCCTTTCCTGTAGCCCTCCCTCCACCCCGGAAAATAAAAAAAGGAAGAACAAGAGAAAAAAACCAAACCCTTGCCATGCCATCTACAGAAACATGGGATGTAGGAAGGGATTGTCTGTGTCATTGCTTCCAGTCCTTGATAGCACTCTTATCAATTAGCATTAGATCAGAAATATTAACACCTACAAAATGCTTCCTTTCACCCTATAACAGATGCAAGAGACCAGGGGACATAGCTTCTGTAGTGAAAAATCCCCAAATTCAAGGTACTGTGAAAAAAGCTGGGATTGTTGTCAGTGCTTTAGCCCCCTACCACAGCTGCACATAACTGCTGGCCCGTGATCTGGAACGGACCTACATCCATGCTTCAGAAGGCAGCCATCAACCTCAGATTGTATTTAGTTAGATCGTTTCCCCTCAACCTTTTGTTTAGACTACATGAGCCTAGATTTATAAAATAATTAGTTAATGAGAGGTCCCGCATTAGTCATCCCGAATGAATACTTTTTAGAGTCAGATGTACTTCAGGCATCTTCCTGAAGAATTTGTTTATCTGTGTTCTGGCTCCTCATGTAACTGACCTGTTGTCAGAGTTCAGTTCTCTCTGACCAGGTTCTTTCAGATACTCCATGTGTGGATAGTGTCAGGTTCAACATCAGATTTACTTGTTTGAAAATCATTGATGTTACACAGGATTAATGATTTACCACAGTGATACTGTGGTGGTTTGATCTCAGCTGGTTGCCAGGTACCCACCAAGCTGCTCTATCACTTCCCAACCCCCTCAGCTGGACTGGGGGAAGAAAATAAGATGAAACTCATAGGTTAAGACAAAGACAGTTTAATGAAAAGCAAAGCAAAGCTGTTCACACAGGAGCAAAAAACCCCAAAGATTTAATCTCTACTTCCCATCAGCAGGCGATGTCTGGCCCTTTGCAAGAAGCAGGGCTCCAAACGCATAGAGATTGCTCTGGAGGACAAGCAATTTCCTGCCCTCCTTTTTCTAGCTTTTATTGTTAAGCTGACATCATAGGGTATGGAATACCCCTTTGTTCAGTTTGTGTCAGCTGTCCTGGTAGTGTCCTCTCATGGATCTTGTCCACCTCATCCCACAGTGGAAGGAATGTTGGAATAAAACCAGCCTTGGTGCCATGGGAGCCCTGCTCAGCAGTAGCCACAACACGGGTGTGTTATCAGAGCACCTTTCCATCTCTGAGTGCAAAGCACAGCACTGGGAGGGCTGCTGTGGGGAAAATTAACTCCTGCTCAGTCAGACCCAAAACAGATACAAAACATTGAAAATACAATGCAAATATAAGCTACACATAGCAGAATACAACAATTGCAATGCACAGATCAATCACAGTACCAGCGTGATTCCCAACGTCTCTATTATGCTTACCATCACAATACTGGGCACCACCAGTCTCACTGGGAAGACATGTGGGTTGAAACCAGCTCAAGCCCATTGCTTTCTTTTAAATACTATTGCTAGTTGTTTACATTTGTATAGTTTTTATGTTGGGCTGAAACACATACACACCTCCCCCATGCTGGCCTGGTTCAACTTAAAGACATTTACACTATTTTTAATGAATTCAGGGAGAAAAACACCACCAGTTCATTCACTCAGCTGTTGATAGCTGTTTTTCTAAAGCGAAGACCATCCTTGAGTCTGCTTGGTCTTAAAATCAAGTCAGATTCTTTGCAATAGCTGTGATCAGTAAAACCTGGCATTATTCCCTGAGCTTCATGAGCACATTGCCCTGACCCATCTCCTCTGAGCCTTCTTCCACGGTAGGATTTTACTGTCAGTCACACCTGTCTTTATTTTTTCAGTAGTCAGTCTCCTGGAATGTAAAACTGGGCATTTGTTCGATTTGGGATTTGTTTTTGTCTTTGGGGACTTTAAAATTTATTTATTTGGGGTGCATGAGTTTAGCATGTTGTTCTGTCTTCTAATAAGTGCATATCATTTTGTCTGGTCATCTCAGGCATTCAATTTTTTCTTGTTTGCTTTGTATCCTTGGTGAATTCCTTATCTTCTTGCTTTTTAGATTGACTGCACTTCATCACCATCTGATCATCATATGCGCAATGGCTTTTCTTTTTGGCTTCTCAGCATAGCAGATCTGTTTCATAGCTCTGTTTATTCTCCATCTCATCTCTTTTACTGCTTCATAGTAATATCTTGTCATAGAAGTACTTTGTTGTTAACATTTCCTCTGTTTATCCTTCCATACATACTCTTGAACTGCAAGACAATTAACTCTAGTTTCTCTGCCAGTTTTATATGATGGTCTATACTGAATCTTTATAATCCTTGGGCTTTCTTGTATTTCCACCCCATGACTCTTTTTCAGGAGCTGTGTCAGACAGCAATTCAAAACCAAGATTGTACCTGATGTCTTTTTTTGTTGGAAAAAGGATGGTGTGTGTTCTGTAGCTCATCTTCTGCCTATGTTGGCTACTTTTCTCAATGCTGCCACTGTATTTTCCTGCAAAAATTCTGCAGAGTGCTATACAAAGTTTCCCTGTGCTGACCAGATTTCTGGCAATGCTGGTTTTAAAATCTTCATTCTTAGACAAACCAGACAATTATTATTGTTTGTAAAAAACAAGGGTAAAGCATCCTAAGTTTTACTGCAGAAAGGTCTGCATTAGTCTCAAAATGTATCTCACAAAGGCATCTTACTGATTGCTGCCAAATAATACACATATATGAACATACAAATTTGTTAATTCTCCTGGGAGAATTAGAGGAACGTTGTCAGGGTATGTAGGGATGCAACAAGGAAGGCCAAGGCCCTCTTGGAATTAACTCTGGCAAAGGAAGT
>WTSP01018099.1:11203-51782 GCA_025331215.1 Actenoides lindsayi | reverse complement strand
AAGGAAGAAGCAAGGCAATAAGTAAGATTGCAATCCTGGACTTCAGGAGGGCTAACTTTGTCCTCTTCAAAGACCTACTTGGAGGAATCTCTTGGGCTAAGACTCTAGAAGGTAATGGGGCCCAGGAGGGATGGTTGGTATTCAAACATTACTTCCTCCAAGCTCAAGACAGGTGCGTTCCTTTGAGTAAAATATCAAGTAGAGGAGGCTGGAGACCAGCATGGATGAGCAAGGAGCTGCTGAAAAAAATTCACGTGGAAGAATGAAGTTCACAGCATGTGGAAAAAGGGACTGATCTCTTGAGAGAATTACAGGAATGCTGTCAGGGTATGTAGGGATGCAACAAGGAAGGCCAAGGCCCTCTTGGAATTAACTCTGGCAAAGGAAGTAAAGGAGAACAAGGGCTTCTTCAAATGCATCAATGGTAAAAGAAAGACTAGGGAAAATGTGGGCCCATGGCTGAATGAGGTGAAACCTTAGTGACAGAGGATGAAGAGAAGGAGGAGTTACTCAGTGCCTTCTTTGCTTCAGTCTTCACTGCTGAGACCAATCCTCAGGAATCCCTGACCCTGGAAGTAAGAGAAGAAAGCTTGCAGGGAAGAAGACTGTTCACTAGTTGGTGAGGATTGGGTTAGAAATCACTTGGGTAACTGAACACACACAAATCCATGGGCCAAGATGGGCTGCGCCCACGAGTGCTGAGGGAGCTGCTGATGTTATTACTAAGCCAGTCTCCATCATTTTTGAAAGATCATAGAGAACGCGAGAGGTCCTGGACAAGTGGAGGAAAGCCAATGTCACTCCAGTCTTCAGAAAGGGCAAGAAGGAAGACCCTGGAAATTACAGACCAGTCAGCCTCACCTCCATCCCTGGAAAGGAGATGGAGCAACTCATTCTGAAGGTCATCTCTAAGCACATGGAAGAGAAGAAGGTTGTCAGGAGTAGCTAGTATGGATTGACTAAAGGGAAGTCAGGTCTGACTAATCCGATAGCCTTCTGTGATGGTGTGACTGAGTGGGTAGAAGCAGGAAGAGCAGTGGATGTTTATGTTGAGTTCAGCAAGACTTTTGACACTGTCACCCATAATATCATTATAGGTAAGCTCAAGAAGTGTGGGTTAGACAAGTGGATAGTGAGATGAGAACTGTAAACAATCGAGCTCAGAGGGTTGTGATTAGTGGTGCAGAGTCCAGCTGGAGACCTGTAAGTAGTGGTGTTCCCCAGGGGTCAGTACTGGATCCAGTCTTATACAACATCTTCATCAATGAACTGGATGAAGGAACACAGTGTACCCTCAGCAAGTTTGCTGATGATACTAAACTGGATGGAGTGGTTGATGCATGGAAAGGTTATGCTACCATTCAGCGAGATCTGGACAGACTGGAGAGCTGGGCAAAGGCAAACCTTGTTCAACAAGGATAAATGTGGAGTCCTACACCTGGGGAGGAATACCACCATGCACCAGTACAGGTTAGGGATGCACCTGTACAGACTAGGAGTAGACCTGCTGGAAAGATGCTCTATGGAGAAGGACCTTGGAGTTCTGGTGGACAATAAATTCTCCATGGGACAGCAATGTGCCCTTGTGGCCAGGAAGGCCAGTGGTATCCTGAGTTGCGTCTGCGTGTGTCCAGCAGGTTCAGGGAGGTTCTTCTCCCCCTCTACTCTGCACTAGTGACACCACATCTGGAGTGCTGTGTCCAGTTCTGGTCTCCCCAGCTCAAGAGAGACAGGGGAAGACTAGAGAGAGGCCAACAGAGGGCTACAAGGATGATGAAGGGACTGGAATGTCTCTCTTATGAGGAAAGGCTGAGAGCCCTGGCACTGTTTAGCCTGGAGAAGAGAAGACTGAGGGGGGACCATATGACTGTTTACAAATATCTGAAGGGTGGGTGTCAAGGAGAAGGGCCCAGTCTCTTTTCGGTGGTGCACTGTGATAGGACAAGGAGCAATGGTCACAAACCAGAACACAGGAAGTTCCACCTCAACATGAGGAAAAACTTCTTTACTGTAAAGGTGACAGAGCACTTGAAGAGGCTGCCCAGGGAGGTTGTAGAGCCTCCTTCTCTGGAGACTTTCAAGCCCCTCCTGGATGTGTTCCTGTGTGACCTGCTTTGGGTGATTCTGCTTTGGCAGGGAGTTTGGACTTGATGATCTCCAGAGGTCCCTTCCAACCCCTACCATTCTATAATTATATGATCCTAGTCTTCTTTCCAATTTTCCAATTTCTGTTAGCTGCAGAAGAGTATTGTATTGCGTTTTTGAAGTTGATGAGTAAATTTGTATTTCTTGTGATAGTTTTTGTGTTTGGTCTGTTCTTTGTTGTTTTGGTTTTTATTTTAAATAGTTAAGTCCAGAAGACCTTTTAATTTTCTTTCTCAGTGTATTTATCTCTGTGCTGATGTAGCCTGACTATTTTACTGTACTCTGCTTTTAAATCTGCAGGGAATTCATGGGTTTTGTATTTGTCCTGCCTTGACACTTGCAGATTCTGTAAGACTCTGTAATAATTAGAGAACATATGGAGATGCTTCTCCATGTAAACCAACAAACAAAAAAAAGAATGTGAGGAAATAATAATAATAATGAGCATTTAGAATGCAGCTTTCTTTTATTTGGTTGTAAAAGAAAATCATTGTAGCAGCATTGTTCAAGATGTTCTACAGATCTGTTTTTTAGAGGCAAGGAAACTCCACCGTAGTATATATATAGTGTATATGTATATTACAAGTAATATAAACACTGCACAAAGAAAGAATGTAATAAGAGCTGAGAAATTATACTTCCAGTCAAGCTTGAGTTATGGTATCCATATTCTTCCATGCCTTTCATGTCTTTAAGGTCTCACATGTGTAGTCATTAATGATGAAAGAGTTGATTGTGTTATACCGACTGTTTGTTATTGCTTTCTAACAATTGTTTAAGTTAGGAGACATCATCATGTGCAAATTCAAACATATAAACTTGGTGGATGTTCTTTTTGTATATCTTTAATTTTTTTCAGACATTGTTTTTAATAAACATTCTTATCAAAGATAATTTACAGGGCCTTTTTCAGGACTAGTTTCTACATAATGTGTCAGCAGCTGATTATCCTTGAAAACTGTTATAACTATCTAGGATGCATAAATCACAAAATTTCAAAAGTCATTTGACTTATCACTGAGTAGCTGTCCTGGTGATATGAAGCAAAGAATCCAACCTCTGCCATGGATATTTTTATGCTGTGAGTTTATATGTAATTGCACAGTGATTACCAGACAGACAGCATTTTGTGTAGGGCTTTCTTGTAGCTGTTCACAATTTCTTAACAAAGAGTGCAAAAATATATGCATATATCTGAATAAAATATTATCTTTCCCACCTATAATTTCTGCATTTTATTATAAAGAAAATAACGGGACAAAATGGTCCTAAGAAATAATTATATCGTAATGACTATCAAACTTTATCTCACCTATCACTTTTTGTCACTGATAAGCTTATCCTAGTAATCTTACCCAGCTCTACCCAAGAAATGTTTCTACTCCTGTGTTTCCAGGTAGGATGCAGAACTAAGAACACTGGTTGACTTTTGTAGTTAAGGTACAGGGCTCAGGTTTATCAATATCCAGTCATATATGTCCTTAGTAAGCCAAACCTGTGTCCATATCTACTATCTTGACAATCAAATGAGTTTATGGATTTAAAAGTTTAATCTTTTATTCAAATGCATGAAAAAGGACATTTTTCGAGTTATTAGAGTAATGCTTTTTGCTGGTTGGATATGAGCAACTGAAAACTATTACAATGTACTGTAGTTCTTACCCTACAGAATTACTGTCAATGAGACCTTTAACAATTATTTGCAAGAAATAACCAGTATTTTTCCTACAAGCAAAATGGAATGTGAATGCTGTTAATGTTCTTCTGATATTGTTTAAAACACAATAAAAAATAATAAAATAACTCTGAAAGCGTTACTGGAGTCTTGCAGTGACCCTGTGCTACCTAACTCTCTAATATACCATTTCAGTAGGAAATACATGAAGGATGTCAGTTACAGATTGGATCTGTGTGTCCTGTTTCCAGTTATGGAGACTGAAAGCCACAATGGATAGAATAAATATGTGTGAATCATCTAGTGAGTGACAGAAGTGCATTGCTTGTTGAATAAGCCTGTAATAGAGCATACCTCTAATGATTTAAGGCAGGAAGTTGCCTAAACAGTTTGTGGCTTCTGTCAGTTTTTTCAGTGTTGGATAGTTTTTGATGTCTTATATAAAAGCTAGGATTAGAATAATTTATGTTATATGTTGTATAGATTTGTCTAGCTCTTTACAGGTAATTGGCAAATCAGCAATTTTTTCCTGTGATAAAGAACAATATATTTCTTGTACCCATTATTTTGAGGATGAAAAAGAAACGGTACAGTTTATTAGAAAATTCTTTAGACTGATCAATGCTTTGCTGTCCCTGAAAGCTGCATGTACTTACTGATCTGGTTTCATATTCTAGATAAATAGTTATGAATACCAGAGTCCATAAGCAATCTTTGGCTGTAGGTTAGTAGTTAGTAATTAATTCAGAGTCAACTCCCCTGTTCTCTTTACTGAAAACAAGTCCCTTAAAAACTTGCTATGATAATTTATTTATATTGTGGATCAAGCATGAGAATTAATCAGATGAGTAGTAGAAATTCAGCCTCAAATTAACCTTGTGGGTAAACATGAGAGGCAGGCCAGTTGGGGCTGAAAAATCATTATTTTTGCTTTGTATTAATTCCATGTTTGATCTTACTGCAGATACGTTTCTTTCAAGAAACTGATGCAGTGATTACATTTATTTATGCTATATTTTATAAAAAATTACAGTGCTTATATGGTGAGCTGATATGATTATCGGGGTGAAGGTGTCGTGTGGATTTTCTAGACATTTATGAGCAAAGTTTCACCGTAGATTTGCTTGACAGGAGAAGCTGTGAATATCTGCTATACCAAATTGAACTACATACAAACTTCCATTAACTGTAAGTGGTTCAATTTAATACTTTTAAATATTCTTTTGATGTCAGTATCTTTGTGCAAAGCCGCAGAATATAAGTAATTATTATTTTAATTTTTTTAGAAACATAGGATGCTAAGTTCTGTGAGCAGCAGAAAAAATGAACCTGGATTTCCAAGGGATTTTTAATTGAGAGTTGACTAAAACTGCAACGTACAGTGTATGTTACACACTAGTGAATCTACAAAGGATAGAAGTCATCCCTGCAAATGGGTTCTCTAGTATCTAGTAGACCAAGTATCTAGTAGACCAACAAACTTTGTTGAAGCTTTCTTATGGTTTGAATATTTGAAAAATGTGAGAACAGCTAATCTGCATTAGACCAGAGGTTATTCTGAAGTGGTATTCTGTTTCTTAGAGAGGTGAAAAACAAATGGTTAGAGAATGTAATGGGAATTGGGTGAGCATGTAATGCTTCCCTATTAAATTTCAGTTCAGTGACTTTGAACTACAGATAGTTACACTTATTCACACATGCGTTGATTCCCTCCTTCTGTAATACTGTCTTACAGATCAGAGTCTCTGAACCCGTGCCAGCCTTTATCATTCACCATGTCCTGCAGCCAGGAGTAGCTGAATGAGTAGTTATATGAGGAACAAACTTTTTTTGCTTTGCTTCAATTTTCTGACCTTCTGATGTCCATATCTGGGGCTTTTTTTTTTCTTTTTTTTTTTTTTTTTTTTTCCGTTCCCTTTCCTCTACTATGTCTAATCAAGGTTATTTTTCTCAGCAGGAGCAGTAACAGAGTCTGTCATCTCTGTGCCTTCCGTAGAACTTAGGGGAATTTAGTATGTTTGAGGCTTTGTAACACCACTATCAGATGTCTCTTAAATTGCCAAAAAGATGAAAACATTGGAGGGTAAGGGGAAGGCAGATGGACCAGTGGGTGGACCATGCCTGAGAGGGAATGCAGGAAGCTGTTCTTGATAGCTGCTGCTACCAGGTGTCTATAGAATGGTTGGCCCAGACACAAGCGTGTAACTAGAGATGGAGCCAGGTCCTTGGCCTTCTTGGCACAACACAGCTCTACAGAGCACCACAGGTCTGGCTTTTTCCAGAGTAATGTTAACTGCTGTCTGTGCTTCTTTGTCAACTCCAGTGGCAAGACATGGAGCTGTGGCTTGTTATATGGAGTGTAGAACTGTATTAACAGTATCACTTAAACACTTGTCCGAGCTTATGCTTTCTACACAAACTGTGATAAGCTTGAGACACCAAAAATATACATCTGGGATTTTCACCTGGGATGCTTCATTTGGCTCAGGGATGAGCACCTGACTTATGTGGTGATGTGCTCTTCACCTACCTACTTCTAGTATCACTGCTCTATCACCATCCAACATATTATGGTTCCTAAACTATCAAGCAGCAGAATAATGACACACAACAAAAAATGGGTTCTTTTGTTTGTTTGCTTTGGTGCACATGAATTGAAGTCAGACCCGGGCTGAGATTGTCTTGCGTGAAGGAGAATCCAGGGGGAAACTGATTGTTCACATATAGAAAAAATTGCCATGTGACGGAAAGGAACTCCTTTTTTTTTTTTTCCCAAAACTGCAGTGTATGCAGCATAAATACTGTACTTTGAATGTATGTTGGAACTTCACCTCGCTGCTGTATGATTTTAGGGTTTATGTGCTATATACACCCCTATACTAGAGATTATTAATTTCCTGGGAAAAAATAACTGTTATTGTGTCCATTACTGTAAACTTCAAATGAAATACTAGATTAGTTTCTGAGTACAAGGCCGTTGTTAGCCATCAGTATTCCTGCAGAATTTAGTTTGGTAATTAAACAGCACCCTAGGAGACCTTAATTTCTAGACTGTCAATAAGTGATTCCTATCATTTTTTCATGTGTGAATAGAAGAAATGGTTGTCATGTCTCAACAATTGATATATAATTTCAGATTCAAGGACAGGTGTATGAAGGTGTCACGGCTAGCGTGCTTTTTTTGTTGTTTTCTGTTTCATTATTTCCTATATGGCCAATGCCAGCCTGCTAGCAAGTACTGAAATGGCAATAGTTTACAGATACACATTTCTGCACTAATTGTAATAAATTCAAAGATGTTAATTTGACTGAAAGTCTGCAAACATGTGTTAATATGCATGGCTTGGGCTTCTGGTCTATCAAGCCCAGCTTCTTCATCCACAGAGCTGTGTTGCATGACTAGGAAATTGTAATGAGAGAAACCTTTTTGTTCAGTAAATGTTCAGACACATTACTAAGTGCATTACTTTTTTAAGACATTATGAGGAATGAGTTACCTGATGCAAATTGTGTCTGTTTTATGAGTTTGTTCTTTGCAAGCTTATTCTTCTAATTTTCATGTAGGCTTTCAGTGTATTTTTCTTAAGATTTTAGGTAGTTTTTATATGTGGTAAAAATCTATTTAGAAGAATATGTAATGGAGTGTAGAACATCAAAACCCCAAAAGCCTAAAAAAAGATGTTAGTATTACTTCAGTGAGTGAAAGTGCTGGCTAAGTTTCAAACTGTTCTAATTTCATTAAAGGTGCATTTGACAGATTAACTCTATAGTTAAACACTATAGTGAGTCTGGCAGCACAAAATTCCAGGATTCCTGAATTCCAAATGGACCACTGTTGAGGGTACCTCAGTGAACCTGAAGTACATTTGAGGTTTTGTGAACATTTGAAGAAACATACCAGTAGAAAGTGAAAATGTTGCAACAGTAGTTCAGGGATATGGGAAGAGGAAGTGTGAGCTGACTGCTCTTAGTGTACATGCTACACTCACAGTAGGCACCTAAAGTGAAAGTGAGTGTTCAATGGGCATTGAGAACACTTGTTATCCTCTCTTCCAATCCTAATGAGAAAAGGACTGAAATATCATGGCCTAACACAGTATTTTCTATGCAGTGCTTATCAAACCAGATAAGGGTATGGTGAGAGGAATGGGACTTGGATAATGATCCGCACAGGTCTGTGCCGTAGAGATTCCTCATTTCCTCTAACTGTTTCTCCCAATTTTCCTTCTATTTCACTGGAGAAGAGTTGCAAAAAGTTTTGATGAGAACTTTGTCTAGGACTGAATACTGAGTTGAGAATACATTTAAAAATTATGCCTCTGTAGACTTTTTTTTTCCCCAAAAAAACCAAAAGATTTTTTATTCTGAATTCCCCTCAAACTTTTAATAGATGTCTAACAGAAAACTTTCTGTATTTTTAAATAAACATTCTCATCCACCTGTGCATGGGGGGATCAGTTATTATCATCGCTCTTGTTGTCATGCATTCATATTATTTTGTCATCTTATGCAAAATAGTATGTTTTCAAGTGTGTTTTGTGTTAAAGAGGAAAGAGTTACTCTAGTTGACAGGTTTTGGGCATGTACCAGGTGGTAACCACGGACAGGGAAGCTGGAGCCTTTGGTCTATGATTCCTGTATGGTAGTGGTTCCCTGACTTACCTTTTGTGGTTATCTTGTGGTTTTAGGTAGGTTCCATTCCAGATATAAATAGTTCTACTAGAAGTTTTTTGTGAAAAAAAAATAAAATATCCCCACCTCCTCATTAGTTTCCTATTACTCTTCCAGGAAAAATATCACAGCAGGATGTGAGAGGAAACAGCTCTTTCCCAGTGTGTTCTGGAGACACATGATGTTATGTAGAAAACAATGGAAATAGTTTCAATAAGCTCCAAATATGACTTTATAATTTTCACTTCTGTAGTCAGATTGAACTAGCATACAGATGATCCCTCTTTCAAGCATGGTTTCTTTGCAGTTGTTTTTATTTCTTGTAGTTTACGTGTCGCTTGAGCAATTGGAGCTCTCTTCAACTTCTAAATTTTCTTTAAACTGCATTTAGCCCTTGTAGTTTTTGCATCAGCTCACAGGAGTTAAATGTCTGAATGTCCAAAGACTTAATCTCCATTCCTCTTGGTTTCCTGCCCTACCTCTTTTTTTTTTATAGTTTGAACTCCCCCTTGACGTCTTATTTATCTGACGACTAAGTGTAAAATGACCATTCTTTGTTAATTTTGTATATTTTTCCCTTCATTCAGTAGCACTCTTACCTTCCAAACCATTGTTACTGAAGTTAGTAGGGGGCTTTGAAATGGCTAGTGCTCTTCATACTCATTGCCTTCACTGAATAATAGAATAAGCATTCAAAATTCCCACTCTTCTTGATAGGTTGTCACAGCTTAACTGTTTAATGAAAGACTTTCAAAAATATATGCTCAAATAATAGCCATTCTTTTGATAATATATGGAAGGATTCTGTCTTTAAATTTTAAAAATGGAACAAAATGGAAGTGGAAAAGGGAGGAATGTTTGGCTCGCCTTTGAAAACTGCGAAGACACTGATTGCCTAAATCTATAACCTGCTTATGCATATTGAACGATCCAATGTGTGAAATGAGATGGTAGAATCAGACGGGCTGAATCTCCAGAAACTGTTGTATACATGTAGTAAGGCATGGAGAAAATATTTTAAAATAAGTATGCAACTTCCTATTACAAAGTCATGTGTGATTGAAATAGGTTTTGAGACAACGGGCTAACACTGAACTGAGAGGACTTCACTGTCTGCCCTCAGCAAAATCATCATATTCTAGAATAACAGTTCTCCCAGAAGCTGTGATCTGTGCCCATTACACGTATAAAATATATTTTGTCTTAGACATCAGAGTTCATCAGATAAGTTTAAGTAAATGAATGTCACTGGTACCTCATAGAAAACAGTGATCACATATAGGATCTCTGCTGTTAAGACTGTCCTCATTGAGTAAGGTGTGGCTGTGTGACCTGGAGGCTACTTGTGCTTATAGCATCTAACACTGACAACTGTCTTCAAGTTTGCCATTCATAAGTGATACCCATTTGAGAAGCTGATGCAGGGCTCATCTTACAGTACCTCGCTTTTCCTGATATCCCAGGTTGCAGCCAAAGATGAAATCATATAATGCTTGGTCTGTCAGCATAGACTGGTAAATCTAATCTTTACCAAACCAAAAAACCTGGTTGTCTGGGTGGACTTGTAGTTATGTTATGCGCCTGCTTCTCTGTTGCAGAGTACAAGCCTGCTAGGCAGAAAGTTAACTGTTGGTAGAGAAGACAAAATGCCAGAACACAGACCTCTGTGCTGTTACTGAGAGCTTTGTAGGTGATAAAGGTAGATTAAGCTAGCAAGAATTGTCAATCTAGATAGCAAAGTATCCTATCATAATGATATTTGTCAAGGGAATTTATTAAAGTTACTTTAAACAGCTTTGGTACAATTCACCAAATGAAATTTTATCTGTTGTTATGGAATCTTGTATGTCTTATCAAACCAGACTTTAAAAAAACCCCTATTATTCCTAAATGTGATATCATATGTCAAAGTTTAAATTTTAAACTAGAAGGTAATAGGGAAGAGCTGGGGCTAACTAAATGAAACAGGAAAACCTGCAAAAGACAAAATCTGTAAATAAATATTTCAGGCAAGATTTAGGTTGCACTGCTGTGATTGACCTGACTGCTACTACTGGATCCACACATACTCAGATGCACTACTCATCTGCCCTACAAAAGGGTAGAAACAAACAGTTCCTGTTAGGGAACATTCCTGAATGTTTGCTATAACAATAATTTCACCTGAATTAGTTACAGGTCAAGACAGGAAAGTGCTAGTGGTACTAGGAAGGCAATTAAAGGAATACTTATGTAGAAGCTTGTGTAGAATCAGAAGCTTTTATACCACACTGTTAGAGAAGTCTGATGTATCCTTTCAATTCAAAAAGGATTTTTTTAACTGTTACTTATATATTTTGAAAACAATTATATAGTCTTATATTACTTGGCTGATATAAATATTGTGGAACTATTTTTTTTTCTTTTCTGCTGCTTAGCAGTTGTAATAATATTACCTGGGAATTTTCATTATAATAATTTTGTTTCATTTAATACAGAAATTTGATGTTTCATATGATTGTAAGTGTAGAGCAATAGGGAAAACTATGGGATGTGTGTAGTTCTGTAAAGACTAATTCTTAAGCAGAGATTTAGGAACTACAGATTCCTAGTTATCAGGTCAGCTATCAGCTGTTGATGTGCCATCATACCTAATGATCCTTTCTTTATTTTTACTACTGTAAGAGTTGTATGTTAATTCCCTACTGATTTTTCAGTTACAACTGAAATCTCTGTTTTGACAACTCTAGTTTCCCTGCATAGCTGAGACTTGAAAGGTGCCTGACCCAGGAGGACAGCATCTTAAGAGCCAGGGTTTGGAATCTGTTGGGAAAATATTGGGCAAATTTAGAGACGAGGGTCAAACCCAAAATAAAATACTGGAATTGCCTCCCTTTCTAACAGTCATCTCTCCTTGCATTTTTCATGTGTATGTTGTAGCGTAGATGTACAGAGTTGAATTTTTAAGACAACTTGGGTTAAAATAAAGTCACAATACAGCCATAAAAAACCCCAATCTTTCCTGGAGCCATCTGTGACTGATGGGTCACTTCTGAGCCAGCTGATTGTTGTAAGCGTTTCCAATCTAATAGCAGATGGTGATCTATGAAGGCCACTTGGATCCTCAACAAAGCTGCTCTTGATAAGTGAATGAATGTGAAAGCTCTTTTGTAGAACAATGTTGTTTTAGTAATAGAGATTTAGTGCATGTAAGCTTTTGAAATATGTGCCATATTTAGCTCCATAAAAAGAGGAGTGCCTATCTGATTAAAGCAGCTCTCTTAGTTGTGTGGCTATGCTTGTGCAAATATAGTTGTGTCTCTTCTTCTTGTCAAGCCTGGGAGATGGCAGAACTAATCCCTTGTCTCCTTTGGGCTCCTGAGTTAGTTCTGCTTCTCCAGCTCGGTGGGCTGCTGATTTTTTTTGCTCTACAGTATGCTGCATCCACAAGAGGGCAGAGATACCTAACTTAATGCATAGCACACATCATAGTCACAGTACGATGCACACAGCATGAAATATTACTGGTACCAGTATCTTAGTTCAGCTCTGCTGGAGACCTTGCAGTGGTGTAGATAGATCAGTACGGTGGTGTGTGCCCTTGGTGTAAAAGGAATGTAATTATTCGTTGTCGCCTGTAATTGTGGTAATGAATCATGGTAATTATAATAATATAAAATGTGTTATTCTTTTTTGGGTTTATTTTCTACTTACATGTTTAAAGACTAGCATATTCTCCTTACAGTAAGGCAAGGAACCATCTCTGGGTTTCCTAAGTTGTTTTGCTATGCACAACTGCTTTACAGGATGTTAGGGTGTTAACCTAAATCTACATCTTGATTGCTGTCCTGCTTCCCTTCTAGATAGCTTTCTATTTGCACTTTTGCAGCTTCAACTTTCTTGGCAAGGGAGAGGCATAGTCATAATAGTTCATTATATAGTTTATTGTTTCTCACTGGCATTGTACTGACTAAGTAATAATCACTGATACTAAATGCTCACTTAGATTGCTAATGAATATGTGAGACAACTAGCTTATAAAAAGGAAAAGCTTTCAAATGAATAGGATGTCATTACAGGCAATTACTTATGGTTTGATGATTGCGTGGTGGATTTAGAGTTTTGCTCTAGTCTGTAGCTCTGAATTCTATTCTGACTTTTCTATTAACTTAGAATGTGTCCTTGGACAAGTCACTTGTTTTTAATCTTCATTATGCTACATAGGAAATTTTACAGTGCTACCCAGGGTTATTAAATAACTTAGTGTCTGCAGTGGTATGTTTTGCCCTAGGAAATTGTTGAGCCTAAAACATATCAAGATTTTAAAAGAAGTGGGACAGTTGTATGGCAAGCAGAAGCAGCCAGAGATGAAATAATTACTGATAAAATAAGAACTTTTTAAAAAATGTGTTTTATGTTTTAAGGCTGTGTCAGACTGTAAGGAACTGTAAGGATAATACTTGGAGAAAAAGCAACCCTACAGCTTCACGATACAGACACTTTCTCTGTAGCATTCATTGTTTGTCACTAGCTACGTGATCATATTCTTGCATTAATTTGTAATGAAATACCTTGTGATTGATGTGGCTCTGAAACTTGAAGTTAAACAAGCAATCCTGGGATGAAAAGGAAGGCTGTGCTAATATTAAAATTGATTAACTGTGCAGCTAGAAGATTCAGTTATCATGTTGGCATTCAATAAACAAAAGGAGGCGAATTATGGTTTTCCTCTTTTGTTCTATAATCAGTGCTGCTTTTCAACCTGCCATAGTAACTGACATACTTTCAGTGGTCCTTAGGTATTGTAAATTGCACTGCTTTTACTCCGTACTAAATAATGTATACAAATGCTTTTATATTTCCTTCTGGATCTTGTAATTTAGTAAATGATCTGTGTATTAAAAGTGTTACTACTTTTTTTTTTTATTGTCAGCATGTGCAGGATGAGGAGTAATGGTGGTGGAGGTGTTTTGGGTTTTTTTTTCTTTCTGGAAAGACAAGCTGTTTTATTCATGTGTCAGCAGTGTGCTCTGGCAGCCATAAGGGCCAACTGCATCCTGGGGTGTATCAAGCACAGCATAGCTACCTAGTCAAGGGAGGTGACTGTCTCACTCTACATTGTACTGATGTGGCCCCACCACTGTGTGGTGCAGTTTTGGGCACCTCAATATAATGACATCAAACTATTGGAGTGTGTCCAGACGAGGGTGGCCAAGATGTTGAAAGGTCTTGAAGGCAAGACTTATGAGGAGTAGCTGAGGTTGCTTGGCTTGATCAGCTTGGAGGAGAGAGGGCTGAGCGGTGACCTCATAGCAGTCTACAGCCTCTTCATGGCAACAGGGCAGTGGAGTGGGACGTGCTTATGTCCTCTCTCTGGTGGCCAGCAATAGGACACTAGGACATGAGGAGATGGAATGAAGCTGCATCAGGGGAAGTTCAGACTGGACATTAGGAAAAGGTTCTTTACTGAGAGGGTGATCTGTCAGTAGAACAGGCTTCCCAGGGAAGTGATCAGTGCCAAGTCTGTCAGAGTTCAAGGAGCATCTGGGCAATGTTCTTATTCATATGGTTTAGCTTTAGGTAGTTCCACAAGAAGAAGAGATTTGTAATCAATGTCCTTATAGGTCCCTTCCAACTTGAGATATTCTATGATTCTGTGTGTTCTTTATACACAGTCCATTCTAGAATGGTTTTGCATTTCTTCATTTTAGGTGCCTTATCAGGAGCCAGAGAAAGCTGGGAGTATGATTCAGGAGCAAGAGACCTTCAGAGTCCAGACCTCCAGAGTCATTTTACACTACAAAAGACGCTGGAGTATGGTGGAAACAGCATGACTCAACAGGCTACTCTGCAAAAACTTCTAGCTCAGGCCTCAAATTTCAGCAACTCTGTTGGAGGAAGCTACTTAGAACTTGCCAACACTGTAAGTGCGTTTTTCCCCCTGCTTTTAAGGGTTTTTTCTCTTAAGATATTTTTTATTTCCCAAAGAAAGGTATTATTTCCAACCTTCAAGTCTTTGTGGAAACAATGCCATGCTACTGTTGCCTTTCATTTACCAGAAAACTGATGTGATTTGAGCAGTTGGTATGTGTATAGTATTTCCAAGGCTGAGTTTCATAACTGAGTTTCATCAAAAAGGGTAGGAGTATGCAAGGAGCCAAACTGAAGTTCTTCATTTATACGACTTAACAGAAGAGTCATGTCTGAAGACTTCCTACCAATTAATTTTTTTAACTGTGCTGTTAGATTGTTCAGAAGTGTTGATCAGAAAAATTCTTCCCATGATATTTCATTACTGCCCACTAATTAGTTTGATAACTGTTTTAAAATTTTGGTGTGCTAGCATTGTGCTTTTGTATTTCTAGAGGCAAGATCTATGTTGTAAAAAGCCGTGTAACTGCTGAAGGAGTAAGGCATTATTTTTTGCCTCCCCATCAGTGTATAGGGATCAAATTTGTGTTTTAATTTTAAGACAGGCATGTTATAAAAGACCACCCATTTTGTAACATGTTTCTGATTTCTGTTGCACAGCAGTTTAAGTGCAAAAAAAAGATGCTAACATGAAAGGGAAAAGTATGTGATTTTCAAAATGACTGATTACTGTCACACTTGACTTCAATGAAATACACTCCTACTTCATAGTATCATAGGATAATACAAGCTGTAAGAGGAACTCAGGAGGTCACATAGTCCAATGTCCTGCTCAAGACTTAATGTCCAATGGAAGTGATTTCTGGCAACAGAGGAAAATCAACTTCTTTAAGCTGCATTATTGGAAAGGAAAATGATGAAAATTAATCTGAAAGTGTTTTCAGAAGTTTGATTTACATTACTGAACATGAGCTCCATATCGGTTCCTATATCAGAGTAAAAATATATAGATACTAAAACTTATCTAAGGGAGAAAAGAGTTCAGAGAAGTTGACAGTTCCTTAAAAGATTTGTGTCTTCATCTTCCCTAGGAAAGATAGTAAGGGATCAACTGTGATAAATCATAAACTCTTTGATTTTCAAAACTGGACAGTAGCATATGGAGACTGGAAAGAGCAGGAAATGAGCAGGGACACATGTGTTATAAAGAGGGTAGGATGGAGAACCTTGGAAATCAAAATTAGCAGCTTTATTTCTACATTCCAGTAGTTTTCTGGAAATGTGAGCTGGTTTAGTGAGTAGGAAAGAGCATGTAGATATGTAAAAGAACTATCATGTCCATCCAATCTACTGTCTCTTTTAACAGAATAATACTTCGAAGAAAGAAGAGAAACAGTACATGTTGTTTCTCCAGTAGAACATCTCACCCTGCCTTGAGTAATGTTGTTATCATCAAGGCAAGAAGCATCATCTAAATGTAACTTCTAATAGGTCGATATATAACTGATTTGAAAATTGTGCGGCACTGTTTTCTTTTAACGTTTCCTGAGCTTTATTCTGTCCTATGTTCTCTGATTTGTGTGAAAACACTGACAAACTCAAATCAAACTGTACTGGTAAAACAAATGCTTCCCCACACTGAAAACTGCTCTCACAATAATTCATTTAAAGGTTGAAGCTCTAGGTCTAAGAAAGACAGTGAGTGAATCAAAATACAATTTCCTGTTCAGTTATACATGTTACATATATGGAATTTGCTTTAAAATTACCATTTTGGAAATACAGGGGCTGTTTCACAGTTGATTATTTTAAAGGATGTAGAATGCACTGTAAGAGAAATTTAAGTAGAGCTGCTTAAGACCGTTATAGCTGTGCAAAAAGAGTAGCTTGCAAGCTTTTTGTTTCTGGATTAGGAACTGAGAGTTGCTGTGTCCTTTTTGGGTCTGGAGCTCATTCAGGTTTCAAGGTGGGTATGTACTAATAGGTCCTCTGTGCTCCTGACGATGTTTCAGAAATGATGGTCTTTGGTAACCTGTCATGCCATACAAAGATGCAGGTGAGCAGTGTTATTGAATAATGCACAGTGTGAAGGCTACTGCTTTGCTATGGTATGTAGAAACCTTTAAAATAAAAATGGTGAAGCCTCATAAGAAATAAAGATCTCCAGGTATTATCAAATTTTTTTTAATTCCCATCTCTAAATTCCTTCTATGCTTGCTGTCATGGAAGACGCCTGAACTTTGTTTTAACAAGCACCTGTATTGCTTCTGCTTTTATATATTCTATATTCTTTCAAACCATAGTAGAACCAACACTCTCTCATTTACATGTAGAGACTCCATTTGACTCTGGGTGAGCACTGATGTCATGGTTCATATGCAAATCTTTGCTTTAGCTTTATTAAAATGGAGAGATAGAGGAGTGGGAGAAAATTGAGAGAATGGTTTACTTTATTTTTTCCTATTTACGTTTACTCCATTTACTCCTTTCTAAACGCTGAGGGGCATGCTTCCTGCAGTCTACATTTAGAGTCTTTAAAGAGATAAACACAGCCTTCTCAGAGCTGTGATTTAATATGGATACTTCCTTCTCTCTCTTGTTTCTCAGACTGTTGTACCTAACTGCATTTGCCACAATGACAACCTGAGCTGCTCCCTTGCATTCATTCTCAGAAATGACAGATCTCAGCTTTCACAGTTTTATGGGTTGAATCCAGGGAACTTTTCCTGTTGTTCACAAGGAGCTGGGCATACTCCTTTTGTACTGTAACCAGGATTACTTTTAAAAAAAAAACAAACTGACAGAGTTATAATTACTGCATTTCTTCCCTTTAGGAGTTGATTATATTTCTTTTTGTAGAGCTGTGTAATAGAAGGACAAAGATTTAAAAAGAAACTGTATGTGGACATTTCTCTCTGGAACTCTAAATATTCTTAAAGTTAAGGTTTATTTTCTTGAGAACATTTACAAAAAAGCCTTTCTGTGCCATCCTGCTCCTGGAGGAACAGTTCTGGCAGCTTCTCCCAAATACATCTACACAGGCCATATAGATACAGGCTTGAAAGCACTGTTTTTCACATTTCTTCTTAGGCATTTAGACTTTAGACTCAGAGGTGTAGCATAGTTATTCTTGTATGGGTGAACATGAATCGGTTAGTGCTTTCTGGTTAGAAGTCATGTCATTGTTTTTCTCTCAGCACCTTGAATTGCTTTTTGCTAGTGGAATGTCAATCCTTTTTACTTAATTTCCTGTTTTTCTTTCTGACAGCCTTCTTTTGATTTTTAACTGTGCAGTCAGGCTAAAGACATCTGTGTGGTGATTATAAACTTCTACAACAGAGATTATATTCTTCTGACAATATAAAAGGTCACCATACTGGCCTTAACATTTAAGTTATACATTTGCAAAATCTAAATGAGCATTAGTTTACTCTAACTTTGCTTAGGTTTTATAAAGTGAAGTATTTAATGCATTTTTTTAAATCCTGTGAACATACAGCTCTACAAAGCTTTATAAAAACATAATCATAGAATGGTAGGGGATGGAAGGGACTTCTGGAGATCATCAAGTCCAACCCTCCTGCCAGCACAGGAACACCTAGGGCACGCCACACAGGAACAGATCCAGGCAGGTCTTCAAAGTCTCTAGAGAAGGAGACTCTACAACCTCTCTGGGCAGCCTGTTCCAGGGCTCTGTCACTCTCACAGTGAAGAAGTTCTTCCCTCATGTTGAGGTGGAACTTCCTGTGATTCACCTTGCTACCATTACCTCTGGTCCTATCACAGGGCACCGCTGAAAAGAGACTGTGCCCTTCTACTTGACACCCACCCTTCAGATATTTGTAAACATTCATAAGATCCTCTCCCAGTCTTCTCTTTTCCAGGCTAAACAGCCCCAGGGCTCTCAGCCTTTCCTCATAAGAGAAATGTTCCAATCTCTTCATCATCTTTGTAGCTCTCTGTTGGACTCTCTCTAGTACCTCCCTGTCCCTCTTGAACTGGGGAGACCAGAACTGAACACACTACTCCAATAATACCTGCTCTGAAGCGTTATTCCTATTTCTTCACAGCAGCAATTTTTTTTAAAGTGCTGTTTCAAATTTAACCATTCACACTCATTGTATATGCTTTTATCTGTTTGTTTCCTGTTATTTTGCTGTTTTGGTTTATTAACACATGTTCAGATTCAGCTTTTGTTTTACCTGAATAACTTATTCTGTAGTCTTTATAGGGTGTGTAATTCTTCCAGTGTTTTTCAGATTCACATTTTTACACCTAAATATTAAGATTTTACCTCCCAAAGACACTCCAGCTATTTCAGAAGCTCTGCTGTACTTTTCGTGCTAGAGCTCTTTCATTTGAAAATGTTTAGAAAGATTTGATGTGGGTCTGGTTGACCCACAGAGGGGAAGAGTACATCTATATTTTTGAGACTAGTGTGGAAGGCTTTCCTCAGGACAACTTACTTTTAGAAGCCCATGTTGCTATTTCCTCCTCAAAGCAGCCATGCAAGTGCCACAGATGTGGTTGTGGTTGTTCTTACTCGGAGATTAACTCAGAGAGAAGGGCATTTTTACAGAGTTGCAGCATCGCTTCCTGCAGCATCTCATTCTGGCTAACAGCTAAGCAGGCATAACCCTGCTTTATTTTGTGCAGGGCTATCAATGCAAAATGGATGTTTCTAGGTAAGGAAGGCATTGGCACAGATTGCTCCACCTACCAAATCGCAAGGGAGCTGGTTTTGGAATCAAGATCAAGAGCAAAGCAGAAAGCTAATGCAATGAGTGTATGCAATCAGTATATGCTATTCCTCAGCTCTTCCTGTCTGAGTTACATCTGTGTGTGTGTGTGTATGTGCCTCATCTGGAAGTGCTGAAGACTTTGTTGAGCTTGGGAATGGACTGTTTTGACTGTGCATCTGTGTGATAGAGTATGCTTTCTGTACATCAGAATTAAGGTGATTAAACCAAATTTAATTCTGACTGTGGACTTTCTGTGTCAAATGCAGATATCATCTCTGTTGGGTACACAACCCAAGAGTTTATAAAGTATGAAGGCATACTGGATATATTTTTAGCAAAGCAGTATGTAGTTGTATTAGCATTAGTTTATCAGCATGATCACTAGCAGATGAGAAAATGCCTTTGCCTTAGGAAGTGTCATGTTCCTGGAACATAGATATTTTTACTGCAGTACCTCTTTGTTAGTTAGACTCAGTGAATGTTTGCATCACTAATTTTTTCCTCCTTAAGAGCACTAAGATGCAAGTTCAGACAGACAGAATCATTGTTTTGAGAAAGCTATTCTTTTTAGTTGATACAGTTTATTCTGAGTGATAGTATTCCAAAATTCCCTATTACATTTTTCAGGGACAGGTGGCTTTTCCTTTCCCACCTAGATGATCTGCTCCATAATCAGGCAAACCTAACTTGCTGCAGCCTGTTTATATTAACAGCTTTGGGGTACAATTATCATTGTGTTTACTTTTATGTCAGACTGTAGTGCAGCTGGTTCTGCGTAACTGCTTGAAACAGTATTAATAGACTGTTCCATCCTGAGTTGTAATAACCATTTGTGTGCTCTGAGATGCATGTAGATGTACATTCAGTGATCGGCATGTAAATTCTGCCCTGCTGTCATGTTATTGAGCATATAATGATTTTTTACAATGCCTTATGTTTTAGCACGTATTTTGTACTTTAGCAAGAGATTATAGAGATGTTTGGTATTTGGCATATATTCACATATGGCATTCCGTGGTGAAATTCAAAATGCCAAATTTAATCTCTTTTTCCATCCCTTTTTCCAGCACTTAGACCACTTGACAATACGTCAATTATTTTGTTACTGTGGTACTGTTACTGTTCTGTGTTACTTCCTAATGTAACTCCCAGTCTGGCTATAATACAGCCAGCTGATATTTCTAGTGTTCTTTGCTGTCTGACTAGCAGGGGATGTGCCCTTGTAACCAACAGTCTTTCCTTACAAAAACAGGTATGATCAGATTATCTGCTGATAACAAATGTCTGTCCATTTTATGTATATAAGTTTTTCACAAGTCACTGTAATGTTAGTGTGTTTAGAGTAAAAATTATACTGCTTAAAAACCCCATACCACTCACCCTCCCACAAGGCTGTAAACATTGGATGTATAGTCTTAATTTTTGTAAGCTACATGTTTGGCTCATTTTAACTAAGTGACTAAATGTAGATTTTTAAATTGACTATTTAAAAACAGGAGGGATTGCCAGGTTGTCAAAGAAAACAAAAATTACTTTTGTAGTGGGTGGGGAAAAAGGGCTTCACAGAGATTGATGGCAGTTTAGGTATACTCTTATGGCAGTTTAGGTATACTCTTGCAGCTATCCTAAATATGAAGCATTTTCTCTATTGTTTGTTTTATAGCCATCAGCTCTAAATTAAATGTCTTATGAAAATCACACAGATATTTCTTTGGGGAAATGATCTTTTAAGGGAATGTATCAAGGGAGTGTGAAGACAAAACTGTACTGGGAAAAGTAATTCTGTGAGTGGTTTGTAGGTTACTTTTGTTTGATGTCCCTGTTAATGAGAACCTACTGTAAAATGTCTCAGTTTCTAAAGAGTTTATGTTTTTATAATTCTATAATATTATTATGTCCTTTTCTGGCAAAGTCTGCTTCTTTTTCTTCTCCCTGCTCTTTCCAAATCTTCTTTGTTTCTAAATTAACTTTTTTTGTTCCTTGGTTTGGGAAGCTCTGCTCCTTCAGATTCCCCATACGTTCCCTTGTAGACAGGGAAATTTGTCCTCAAAGCATCAGGTATGCCACGCTCTCCAGGCACATCTCTTTTGATGGGAGAGAGTAATGCCTTTATAGGTCCTCCGCATGAGGATGGTGTGGATAAGGAACACTCAGATTCTGCGTATTTCAAGGAATTTATTCAGTGCTATAGCCACTTTGTAAGATATGTCAGAATTGTGTTACCTGTGCACAGAATGATTTTTCCTAAGTTATGTTGTGGGGGAGTCTGTTCTGTGGAACGGGCTGTGTTGGAACCAGTGCATACTCTTACAGTAAACTGCAGCAGCCAGCTGTCTTCCTCTCCTCTTCTTACAGCTGTGTCTTACACCCCACTTGTATTACACTTTCTTTTTCACGCCAATAAAAGCTCGTACTGTATAAATGTAGTCTAATGATTCCTTCAGCTGGAGCCCAGTAGGTAGGAAGGCTTGAAGTTGAAGAAGCTTCTAGTGGTGTGGACAGTGGAGCCTACTTGTGAAATATTTGTGCCCCAGATAACCTTGTATTTTCTGCCTTTGCTTCCAAACTAGGCATTGTTTCTGTTCTGCCAGGTTGAAAATAGAATCCAATAATTGCATTAAAGCAAGAACTGATTATTGGAATATAGATTCAGGAGACTTGGCTTGTTGGAGAGCAGGCACAAAGGCAATTTTGTCAGACAGACTTTTTTATGTTTAGGGATGTGGGAAGCTGTTTGCTGTTTGTCTTTGATTTGAAGCCAGCACTATAATGGAGCTTGTTTGTCGGAAGTAAGCATTAGATATAATAAGATTATGCGTTGTGTTTATACAGTCCTGAGCCCTCTAATAGTGCTCAGTTAGTATTTTTTTTTTCTTGTAAGTTAAAATTGACAGTATGAATTAAGTATGCCAGGACTCATCTATTTAATATGAAATGTAGTTTTTCTGTCTTTTGAACTTGTTGGATCATAATAGACATAGAGGTGAGCGAAGGGCAAATTATAAATTTTCAGTAGTATATATGGTGATGTTTGGGGTTCTTTTTTGGTTTGGGTTTTGTTTTTGAATTCTGTCACTATTTTCATCTCCAGACAGTCACAGCACAATGTGATGGTTGTCAGCACAGGGCACATTTGTTCAGGCAGCCTTTTAATAGAGACTTTTGACTGAGGCTTTTGATTGGCTCTTGTATGTGACGGTTAAATAATATCTCTTACCAGCATGTAACAAAGCTGAAGTGCACAGTAGGATGAGTTTTGACCCAGTTCTGTGGTTGTCGTTAGATCATGGGAACTGGCATGCGGCAGTTGGGTGCTATAGAAAAGGGAGTCTTAACATATGTGTTAAGTAGGTGTTTTGAAGGTCTATGGACAAATTTCAAAGCTTCTAATTTAACTTAGCTGCAGTGACTTTCTATCTTTCCCCCCTCATTGTTCAGAAACTGTCTTTCTGCATCTTGTTTTGCTTGCTGTAGTAAAGGGAGCTCTGGCTGTAAGACAGGTGTTCAGATATTTCTACTTCTCCAAAATTTTTTTTTTTTAAATCCCTGAAATGAAGAGCAATTCACAAATGAAGAGCCACCACCACTGCACACAGCTATACAGAACATTGACTTTATACTGTTACCTTGCTTTTCTGCCTGTTCTTAGTGTGAACTGTTGACCTGACATAGTTGCACTTGTCAATGCTGAGCTTCTGTGAATCCTCACTTACTGAAAGATGAGAAGACTTATTCTCCCTCCTCTTCTACACACATTCTAAATCCTTACATTTTGGTTACATGATATATATAGGAATTTTGATAATAAAATGAAAATCTTAATTACAGTGCACAGTTCAAAATGGTCTCAAAGTGCTTTTTCAGTCCAGTGCTAGTTCATTTGTAATGGAGTAATCAACCGTTATCCTGCCAACAAAGTGAGACAAGGCAGGGTTTCCATAGAGGCCTGTCAGTGCCATCATCAAGATGCTCCTGCTCCCTGGAATTGCTTCTGTCACTGTCAGTTCTTGGACATCGACCTGAGGCTGTGCAGGATGCTGCCACTGTTGAGACTCCCTGTTTCTCTTTATGGTCCAGGGTGTTTTTTATTAAATGAATATATGGCTGTCAGCACAGCTGTTTTGGGGAACTGTTTTGGTGCCATAACAGAGAAAATGGGAGGTATTTCTGCACAGGCACTCTCTTGTGCTTCATGATTTTACTTTTTGTGAAGAACTATTTCGGCGTGATTGCTTCATTTGGACTAGAAAACCACATTATCACTTCTCAGCTAGGAGGCAGATTATAATAGCTATGTTGCAAAGTATTTGTAAATGCCACTTTTTATCATGGTAGGAACCAATCAAAGCAAACTCTGAGTTTCAGGAAGGTCATTGTCTGTTCTGTGAGGAGTTCATAATGGAATAAGAACCCCACTGATGTACCCAAGTGAGGTTTGTGCCTTGAAGCTAAATAGCCATCTCTAATTTCCTACACTGAGTTTTGTATTACTTTACCTACTTGAAGCTATAATTTTAGGAAAGTGACTGGGGAAGAAGACATTGAATCTTTCTGCCCTATGAATTTTTAAAGAGATAATAAGTGCATATTATTGGTTGAATCTAATTTTTACATGAATATTGATTTTCTGGTATGCATTATAGGAAAGGAGGGAAAAATTTTTGTTTCTATAGGACCTACAAGGTGCCAGTTGTTTCTTCAGAATGATAAAATGTCTTGTGCCAGAATTCTAAATTGTGAAGACAGAAAAAACATTTTCTTTTTTAATTATTATTATGTTTTTGGAGATTATTTTGTTCATTTGCTTTGGTTTAATTGGTTGATAGACCCTTATCTGAGAGTAAACACTAGGAATTTTTAGCAAGTCATTTCTAAACTTAATGAAGTAAGGAATTATCCAGATGAGGCCTGAAAGAAGATTTTAGCTTTATAATCATGTTTCATGAACCTGAAGTAAATGTAAGTGGCTTGAGTGCAAACAGGCCTTGGATTGTAGAACCAAACAGACTGTGTAAGAAAGAGATATCATAAATGCTGAAGCAGGGTTGTTCATTCTGCCTCCCAATATAAAATGCAGCTGTCAGATAAGAAGGCTGAAGTAGAAATGAGTGAGGCAGAGGTAAGGCAGTCTTGAAGAATATGATGAGAAGCTTAAATGCGGGAAGATATATAGGAAAAAAGTCACTGAAGAGATTTAAAAGATACATTGGAGAGCAGTTGGAAGGACAAAAAAACTAAATTTATAGACCAGAAGGGAGGTTAGAATAGAGAGCTTGATTTTATGTTTAGCTACCCAGAAAGACTACCTGAAAACTAGGGGGTTTGGTTCACCGGAGGTTTTACGTGTACCATTTCACCTCACATCATTGTTGAAGTAATTTTTGTTATTTTGGATATAATGAAAGTTCCCCAGACCCCTTAAGTGCTCAGTGAAGTGAATGCTCTTGTTATTTAAATGCTCATGACAGCCAAAGAGTCTTGTAGCGTTTCAAGTAGGGATCTGTCGGACACTTGCCTTTCATTTGCCAGAATCCATCTGATTGAAAATGTTTCAAAGGCAGCATTTCAGTGAATGCAAACTTTCAAATATTTATATATAGATTCATATATATGTACATTTATATAGATAAGTGTGTGTATACACATGTATGTAATATAAGTGTATATATATACGTGTGTATACTTGTGTTAGCATATATAGTATATATATAAATGTCACACATTACATACACAGAAATATGTGTATGTATATCCGTGTGTGTGTATATATATTTGTAGTCAGAAAGTATCCATTAGTTCATCTGTTAAACTTTCAGAAAAAATCTTAACCACAGATGGTGAAATGGGATGCTGGGCTAGGTGAAGTGTCCAAGTACACCTCTGATGTAAACCAGGGGCCAGGATCCCTCCCCCTTCTTTGTGTCACTGTGGGCATTTTACATGCCCACTGAACCAGGTCAGGGAGTTGTGTGTCCAATGTGCCAGTAGTAATGGAAGTCAGAGTGGAGAGAAATCTTATAATTAGGGAGAATAATTACAGACTGACCACACATAGGTGTCTTGGAAGAGTTAAAGAGTAAAAGAGAAGTGGAGACCTGATGAGCTGTGTTGTCTGCAGTCAAGATCATGACTGTGGAGTGGGGACTGGAACTGGAAATGGGAGTGTATGAAGGAAAAGATACAAAACCAAGAGAGTTTAGGAGTAGGAGAGAATGTAAGTGAGGAAATCTCACTATCAGAAATTGGGAAAAATAGGAGACACTTAGCAATTGAGTCTTGATAAATCTTTCTTCTGCAAGTGAGAATTTTTGAAAGAAATTCAGTTCACAACTGGTAATTGTGCGGGAATACAAGTTCTCATAAATTAGAAAAATAGATACCTTAAAGGTAGGATTAATCCACAAACATTTACTAAGAATGATCTTATTTTTAGTGCAGTAAGCATGCAAAACCACAGTCTGTATCTAGAGAAGTTAAATCAGAATATCTATGAAGATTGTAGGGACTGGAAATTAAATGAGTGCATTTTCCTCGTGGTTAAAACCTGGAGGAATGTATGACTGAACTAAGGGAAAGCTGGACAATGAAGGGAAGCTAAGCAGAAGTATGATGGCATGAATTGTAGCTTACAGAATGTTTTTTATGTTTTTAATCAAGGAGTAAATGAACAGTAATGCTAATTAGGTGGCTGCAACATGAAAGGAGCATAGAAATTATTACTGTTACTCCCTGTTGTCCTCACAGACAAGTCTCTAATGTGAATAACAGGCACACATTGACTCCCTGGTCCTTTTCCTGTCAAGACCTGATGTTAAGGCTCTGTGAGGTCAAAGGCAATCAAAATGAATGTGATGGCTTTGGATGAAATGACAGAAAATGAGAGTGGCTAGTTGACAGTGAGTGGCTTCATGGCATGAAATACTGGAGGATGGAAAAAAGGATTGAATGTGAACTCCCAAGGAGACTGCTCAGGCCAAGGACATGACTTTTTAAGTGGATTAAGTATTTGAGGAAGGATGAACAGGTGAGAGCAGCTGATTGAAGTGCTATTTGGAAATTACATTATTCTAGATGTGTTATCAGTTTTAGACTAATCAAGACGGTGTGATTGAAGGAAAGAAGTCTACTTGTATTTTCTTCAGAGAGAGTGCTTCATTCTTCAGTATAAGGTTTCTTGCAATTGTTTCAAATGAGTTGGATTTTTTTTTCTCTTAACTGAGGTGCATAACCCTTACTAGCGTTAATGAGAACAGTTTGCCTCGAGAAGCATCTACCATTCCTTTCAGCCTTCCCCTTTTAAATCCCAGTGCATTAGGGCTATTGAATAAAGATTTTTCTGGAAACATTAACCAACTACGGTATTGAATTTTTGTTTCCCAGTTTAGCCTTCATACTAATCTTCTGAGTGCTGCTATTTTGTCCATGGAAATTTAGACTTTGGCACTACGCTTCTGTGTTTTGTGCCACAGTGAGAACAAAACCATGTTGTCCTCAAATTGTGGGTAGTAGATTTACAGTATTTCAAGATGTAATTTATCTGTGTGTGGGATTGTGCAGGGTGCTGCTCTAACTGTAGAGGTGATATTGAAAAAAACAAACATAAACTAAATGCTCAGTGGATTTCAATTAGTTGCATTTCAGTTACAGAGCTAATTAAACAGAACCAAGCAGGAAGGACTTATTTCGTACAACCTAGAACTGTGATCAGCTAATCGTTCATGTTGTATGCAGAGTGAAACTGTTTCTCAGAAAACGGCACACACTATGCTGCAGAATATGTGTTATGTACATATTTATTTGATAATTGCTTTTATGCTGTAGTTTTCACTCTGTAGCTGTCAAAACAAGGAAGAAACATTCAGGTGTGGCAATTGCCACACCTGCTCCAATAACTGATAAAAAGAGTATTCTAATTACTGAAACATGTGAGGGAGAAACCTTGTAAAATAACTACAGTGCTATCTTTTTCCATACTCTGTGGCAGTTTCAAAAGCAAGGGCAAGAGAGTTTTATCTTGTCTGAAAAGAATCCTTTTACACCAGGTGATAGGGCAAATCTTATTAAGTGATTATTTAGATACAGTCAAAAGGTAGACTCCTCAGTGGATACATGTCAGTGATTCTTTTACTACAGTTTTAATAAGAGTAAACAAATGAAGTAGAGTGGGCATATGATTATTAGATCAGCAATCAGCAAACTGGCCACACTAATGGTTGTTTCTGGATAATTCCAAAATTATCTTAGAAAGAAATCTGTCAGTGCAAATTTACTTACCTACAAGGAGCATGCATCATGAATGCTTTAGAACTACAGAAAGCAGTAATTGGTCAGAATGCACTGAGACTGAGTGGAAGCCCATGATAGTGCCTCTGTCTGAACAGAATGTGTTTGGTTGATGTAGTTCCTGAAAGCCTCAGTGACAGGTTCATCCAGCTTCTAGTTTCCCCCTTCTTTTGTAATATACACTAAGGCATCCACTGAGACCATATTCTCTTGGGGTGAGAAATGTACATTGGTAGGTTAAGAGATTCCTCTTCCCATTCCCATCCTGACCCCCTCTCCTAGACTATAGAGGCTAAAGAAGACAGACAAAAAAGGTTAAGGGCAAAGGAACATCACTATACGAGGCCAGGAGCTGAGCTGGGGAGAGAGAGAATGAACAGTCAGCTACCAAACAGAAACAGAGGGACTTACTCCAACAGGTATCTCTCTCTTGATGGATCCCAGGGTGCTCTGTTCTTTTCCTGGCAGTGCAAAATTGGCATATTTGACATTTTCCTTTGTTTTCTTTGAAGCCTGCCTTTGGTACAAGCCAGCGGGAAAATAAACCTTGGCATCAATAAAGTTTTTAGTACCCTGCTACTGTATTAGATCATGTACATATACTTGAAAACAGTGAAACTGCCTGGAAACAGTTGATCAGGTCTATCTGGAATTTAATTTTGTGATGTAACATTTTTACTCAGTTAGTAAATGGACTCAGAGAAATGCTACAGAGGAAAAAGTTTTATATCTTCAGATATTCAGACTATGTTCTCAGTGCTACTGAGTATTTTAAAAAAGGTGGTATAATAGTAACTGTTACCAAAGAATGATTACATTAGTCTTAGCTAGACCCCCACAATAAAGAAATGCCTGCAATTTTTAAGAACATTGAAAAAAGCAGTGCAAATACTTATGGCTTATACAGTTGATGCTTTCCAATTGAGGGATGTGCAATGTCATACCACTCAATCTAAGCATGCAGAGATTGCAATAAGGTAAAATTAGTTTTAATCAGTTTGGATTAACTGTTAATTTGCACGTATGTTACAATTAATTTTTAAATTTTAAATAAACTGTGTTCTGAAGGTATCTGCACATATCTTCCCTGCTCTTGTGCACAACCGAAACTGTGAATTCTGCTGTTGCTTTTCATTCAGTATCTCTGTCTCTTTTCACCATGTTACTGTGGAGTAGAAGAGGCAGAAAAATATCCTGTGCAGCCTATCGATGCAGTATGGAGTGGATCTAGTTCAGAACTTCAGGTGTCCTACACCACTATGCTTGGGATGCATCTGTAGTGCCGTGTGCTCTGATCTGTGTAATGGCTAGTCTGCCAGGAATGGACAGCAGTCGTGAGGGACGAAAGCAAATCAAAACTTTTAATTCTGAATACCTGTATATAGTCAGCTGGGAAATATTTGATTGTGTGGGGATAAAGTATGGGAAATGCAGCATATTAAAACCATAATTAATATGACCTTTCCTTTAGAAAAGAAAAACCTCAGAACTTTATTCTTATCTAATTCTGAGACATCCCTGTGTGGTGAATGTGTGATACATGTGACAAAACTGGACAAAGCTCAGATCAGAGCAGATTCTAAGCAGATTATAAGAGGGAATATAAAAGTTTATAGGGGTAGTGTTGCAAAATGCAAAATCTTTGTCATCCTCCTGTTTGTGAAGGCATAACTTGGAAAATATATTTTTTTAATGTACTGTGTCGGCTACAGGATTTTTTTTTAAATTGAAGTTGTGTTTTTTCCTCATGTATGAGAAATTATTTAAGTCATTATACAGTACCTTTCTTCCTGGGTATAAAACACTGTTAATGACATTTTAATGCACAAGAAATCAGTGTACCAAACCGCTGTGGATTTGCTGTTCCATACTGTCTGTAGTCTGGAGGACTCTCCATCCTCCTGCCTTCCTCCCTAGTGGAGGGGGAAGGTGCGGTTTGCCCAGTTTGCCCAGTGTGGCACGGTGCTGTTTGCTGTGGCTGAGACACCAGCCATCTGCCAGCAGAGAGCACTGCAGCCCACTGCAGGTACTCAGGGGCGATAAATGGAAACATATGTCGGAAACAAAGCAGATGAGTAAGAAGGAATATACAGACAAACATTAAACGTAGAGACAGAACTGAATATAAAGGTGAGACAGGGAAGAAGCTCTCAAAGAGGAAAATAATGGAAAATGGAGGCAGTGCAAGGTGGACTAGAAAAGAGGAAAGGAAATCCAAAAATATGGACTGCTAAAAAGCAAACTGGAGAAGAGGAAGAATACAGAAAAGAGAAAGAAAAGTCTGGAAAATAGACATGGAGGATGAAAGTAAAATGTAAAGAGACGGCATTCTCCTTACCCCGTGAGCGGGAGGAGAGTTGTGATTCCCGATGCTGGGCACAGAGGAAGGACAGGGACCAAGAAAGTGCTACTGCTTTTTAGTATGATAGAGCAATATATATGTGTTTATCTGGGTTCTTTTTCTTAATGCACTTTCTGTATTGTCATTTGGTTGAATTATCCCTATGTGTGCATGCTGATATTAATCTGTGATTAACAGAGGAGAAAAAAAAATAAAAAACCACAAGATGGTTTTCGAAGTATTGCTCTTGGAGAAATTGTTTTCTATGTAAATGTTTTTGCCAGGGTACAAGAATTGTACCACAGCTTGTATAGCATTTATTCCTATTTCTCATGGGGTTTTTTCCTGAGCTCATTTTACGCTTTAATAATACATTGTAGTAAGATGATCAGATAAATTTCAGCTGCAGAGTATGGAATTTCCTACTTGTAACTCCAAAAATACATCATAATCCAGCATCACAAAGAATATGGGTCTGTCACTATATTTTAGGGGATGGAGGGAAGTGGAAAGGAGGTTGCTGGTGTTTGCAGTGGGTGCAGCATGTCCACAAATCCAGCTTCTTAAGGATTTTTCTACATTATTAGTTGAATGTTGAAAGGAAATGCTCCTTCTCCCTTTCCTCCAGTAGTACTTTTGCGAAGTCTTTGTAAAATGTCAGTGTTAGGTAAAATCTGCAGCTTTCTAATGGTGCTTTTGGGCTTACTGTGACCTTTTGAAATTGCTACAACCCCCACCCCCTAGAGCCTCCCAACTTTTCTTGCTTAATTGCACACAGGAATAGAGAAATAGGAATCCAATTTATTGTTATCCAGGTGGCATTTCCTGTTACTTATCTTTATAGTTTTGTGTATAGTAATTATATGCAGAAAGCTGGAAAGATGCCTGTAATTCCAAAATGAACTCTCTGTAGCTCTCTCCCTCCCACTTGCACTCTCCTTTTAGTACCGCCCATTCCATGCACCCTTTAGCCAGCAGCAAGACAGCTGTGTTTGATCATAAACCACTTAAACTCCAGGCTCCCTGGCAAGGGAAACTTTAGCGTGAAGCGCAGCATTGGTTTGTCTCAGGGAAGGGAGATTTCTTCTCTTTTCCCTTCTCCCTCCCTGAACACTGAGGACAGTAGCAGCACTCTCCTTTTAATTTCTCTGTGAACTTGCATGAAGCTCGTCAGATTTATCTGAGTACATTTAAGCGGCATTGGGAGATGCCCTTCAACAGAGTTCTGGAAAAGAGCAGCATAAAACAGACAGCAGAGATGAAGCACGCCTTGCAGATGGACTAAGCCAGCCCTGGGATCCTGGAAAGCAGCTCCTTCACTGCATACTCTGAGCACTTCACGTTGTTAGCAAGTCTCTCACAGCAATGGATTGTCTGTGAAGTCAAAACCAGTTTGGATCTTTTAGAAGATATTGCATCATTACTTAAAGCTATAATTGTGGAGTAAAAATGGCTGTCTAGAGCAAAATGTGTAAGACGGAAAAATTTTGGAGAAGAAAGTATTGAATCAGTTGAGCAAAGCTTGAAAGCATTAAAATCTGCAGAAATCATCAAGTCCTGAGAAGTCTAATCATGAATTCTGGAGTTGCTATGAAATATGGAAATGACTCCCCTGCAGAGCTGAGTGAGGTAAGCAGTTTCAGTGCCCTTCTTTATGCTTTAAAAAGAAATGCTTCCCTTTTGGGCTTTCAGTCTGCAAGCAATGCAATTAAAAATTAATAGAATGTGTATCTTGCTGTAACTTGCTGTGCCAGTCAGGAAATGGTCTGAACTTTTTTGCTGCTTTACTCTGAATAAGTGGTGAAAAGCAAATGAATGTAACGATATAGAGACATTTTTACTGTTATCCTGCAGGAGAGAATGCCTCCCAAGAGCTGTGTTTATACACAACATTCATCTTTGCAGTAGGTGAAATATGGAAATCTGAGTTGAGATTGAGCAGATGGAGACTAATTTAGGAGGGAAGTGGGGTGAGTGGAAGATGACAAATATTTATTAGTAAGACAACATTGGCAGAAGTTGTGTTTGCTTGTATTTAGCCAAGGTGGTGATGTTTCTTTAGGCTAGGCGAATTAGGTTACTTCACTTCTTTTCCTAAAAGAAAACAAGCCATGGGAAACTTTCTGCTGTTTCTTTGGAAATGACAGTAAACTGTTATTTCTTAAAAGTGTATCTGTTTTTTGTATAACATGATCATGTGTGTGTTTTTAATAAATTTGAAATGAAAGCCATATCAGATGTTATGCAAATGCTTAATAAATATTTCAGAAGAGGCATATTTTGTCAGTTACTGATCTCTTAGATATATCATCCTTAAGGGCTTTACTGAGAACTACTAATTTAGTTATGCTATGAAATCCCGAGCTTTTGATTAAGGTCATTTTGTAGAAAACGGAATCTGAAGGTTGCATTGTCCCGGTAGAACTGAAATGTTTTTCTTTCCCTTTTGCCTACTTTCTGATACACCTTTTACTGTAACATAACCTTGTTTATTTTCTAGGAATATTAGATAGGATATACTTGGCAGAATGAGAGATTTAACAATTTCTGAAGTTAATTGTGCAGAGAAAGGAGATGCTGAGCTATAGAACTAAAAATAAATCAGTAGGCTAGCGAGGGGGGCTGACAATGTAAGGGGAAGCAGAATAAATGTGTGAGACCTAAGCAAGTGCAAGTACCCTACCATGCAAGAGGAACAGTAGGTTTGTGACTGGGCAGTTCTTATGAAAGAAATTTCATATGTTTTCCTTCTTTAAATACGAACGAGTTCAATTTCATTAACTCTGTGTTACTTTTTCAAATGATTGCTTAGAAATTGTGTACTGACAATGCAACATAAATGGAGTTCATAAACTCAGCATAAAAGCCCAGGTTACTTTTGACAGGAATTTGCCACGGTGTTTCTGGCTATGGTTGTATTGATGGTCTGCTGATCACTGCTTTCTATCCCTTAAACACTTCATTTTCAAAACTGTGCAGGATCCCTTGAAACATGGAGTGTCACCACTTGATACTTGGGAAGATATTCAGAGTCATGTTTTAACATGTGAAATACTGAAAGAAGTCTGTAACTGCGCATCATGCAACACTGAAGGGGGGGAGTGTTTGGTTTCTTCCAACAAGCTTACTTTAATACGTAATTTACACTTGTACTCTAGTGCTACAGGTTAGTTAGAAATAGAGCCCTTTCTGACTGCAGGCATACTAGGCAAGATCTTAGACTCATAACATTACCTCAGCTGCTCATCATCATTTCTTTGCTGCTAGTCTTCGTCTTTGCGGTCTGAGCTGCATTCATGAGCATTCTTTATCCTGAGTCACTCAAAGGGCCATGTCAGCTTCAGCACTGTTTCTGTATAAAACAGGGTGTTTTGAGTGAAACATGGAGGCCTTACCAGAAGCATCGTATGCCATCTCCCATAGGGGAGTAGATGCGTAAGTACTCTGAGATGCAGTTAGTTTCTCACCTCTAACCTTTAATTACTCTAATTTGTATGCTTGTATTAGGCCTTTCCTATTGGTGATACTGGTACTGTTTTGCTTGCTGTAACTGAAGATAGAAAGCCTGGGTAAAGGCTGTACCTGTGCTTTATGTATCTGTGTTTCTTACCTCTTAGTCATGCTTTCCCCCTTCTCCTTCCTTTCTGGCTATATCTTCTGTATGCTGTGTTTTATTTTTGATCAATGGAAGACAGTAGCATCATGTTCATTTAAACAATGGAAAAATTTGGAACTGGCTACAATAGGAATTTCATTAAATGACTGCTGTCTTAGTGTTTTCACCGACACCTCCATCTTTACAGTGAGCTCATATTTTCACATTACAGTGTGCTGCTACCAGTGTGTATTTCTGAATGGCAGGTATGATGACAGATCAAGAAAGACCATGATTCACATGATGCACAGTATGTTTCAGTGTAGGTGCCTTGATTTCTTTATCTCAGTACATAGAGGTCTAGGCATGAAACTACTGTTACTACAATAAACAGGAAAACTACAAAGGCGTTAAGATACAGTACATGCATTCTTGCATAGATGGAATCTAGGCAAAATAGAAAATAAAATTATTGCAACTTGTTCCATTTGCATTGAAACTTTCTAGTTGAGACATCTCTCTCTTGGGGATGGGCAAAAATTAAGGCATATCTCTATTTTCAAGACACAGTGTGACTGTAGAAACTTGTGTGTGGTTGATATTGCTATTCCTAAACTCTTGTCCAGGTAAACAGAGATCTTGATAGTCTTTATTTACTCCCCTCACTTCTGTCCAAAGGTCATGCAGAAAGCAGAAAAGAAAGATCTGATTTCTGACATAGGTCAAACAGACTTCTATGAAATTCGTGCTCTGTGGTTGCCTAGCTCTAGAGTTCAAACGGTTGTTTATTCATATATGTATCAGTACATGTCACTCCATTTCTTCCGTTTTTCTTCTGTCCAAAACAGTTAGCCAATGTGCTGTGTGCATGGTAGATTCATTGTATTGTAACTGCATAGAGACATAAAAGAAGAATTATTCTTGCATAGCAAGGTTTGCTTGATTGTGGTGTTAGCTTAGGTGATACATTAAGAGAGGCAAATCTAAAAAGTCTAGAATTTGCAGGTGACTGTTGCTGTACTCCATGAGAATGAACAGTAGCCTTTGGTACCTTGATAAATAAGTTAACAGTGTCCAGCCAAGCTCAGTTCTACTGTTACGAAATGGGCCTTCACCTGTCAATATTATGGCTTAACATGATTCACACAGAGTTTGCATTTTAAAGCTTGATCCAGGAAGGATGTGATTTATGTACAGTATATGACACTCAAGTTAGGGAAATGCTCTTTGGATCCCTTCAATTTTGTAGTCATACAATACTGTAAACTTTTAATGTAACCACAAGGCATATTTTTAAAGCCAACATTGTGAACATTAACTGAAAACATGTATAGGTAAACAGTTCAGTGCACAGAAACTGCAATTGCTGACTGTTTTTTACATAGTTAAAAATTAAACTTTGTCAGAATTTATATGCTTCATTCAGTTACTCTGCAGAAAGAGGTGTTCATCTAGAAGGACTTGGATTGCCTAATCTACGTTTTCTTCTTCTTCCAAATTCAAAGACACTATCATCTGGCTTTAATCCCCAGCTTTCTAGGGAGGTATCACTACATACTGGCTTTGTTCTGACTTCCCTGGCCGTCCACTGTTGAGATGGTGCACTGTGTATGACCTAGTACACCAGCTGGGCTAAATGTGGTCAGGAGCTATGCCCATACCTAGTTCTGGGACAGTTTAAATTAGTAGTGTAGGAACATAAAGGAAATATAAGTACTGAGTTTAATGATGGGCTTTTTCAGTTATATACTTAAGGGCTAAATTATATCCTCAGATTATGAGTCAAATTATGTTCTTGGATATAATTTTCATTAGAGTGAGCTTTGTGAATTTGCTGATGGTAAGACTGCTGAAGATTATCTGTTGTATGATAAGGGCTGGTATTACAGTATTGCAATACATTCGGCACTTTAGATGCAGATTATTCATATAATGTGGTTGTTTATTGTGTTCCGTTAGTGAGTGCTGTATATGTTGGTGGTGTATAACTTCTAAAAAGGATATATTCTTTTCTGCACAGCCAAATTAGAAGATGCCATGCTGGTTTAGGTGCATCCTTTATACCTTCTGCTTTTTCTTTTCTGCTTGGAAGTCATATATTTAGGATGTGAATGTTGTGGTTTGCAGCATTAGATACATCTGCATATTCCTTTACCTTGTAAATTGACTGGAATAAACAGATGGGTTATTTGTTCTGGAAAAAATGGGTAAGTTATTTATTTCTTTGGGTTTTTTTAACAATGAGCTATTTAAAATTTTGGACAGGAGAAGGGAAGGTAGGATTCAAATTCTGTATTTTTGTAGAAAGCAGAACAGTAAGTTCCTAGGAAGGTTTTCACCAAAATCTTACATGTAATACCAGATGTGAATAAGTGATGAAGAAGTGAAGAGAGAGCCAAGTTTGAAAGGCTTACATTGTGACTTCTTTAATAATTTTATGGTAGGACAATATTGCGCTTTTAAGATTTGTGTTCCATTGCTGCTATACTTAGAAATTGCACTTTGAGGAAAACGTGATGTGTAAGAAGAATTACAGAAAGGAAAGGGGCTGTATGGCTTGAAGTTGAGTGTACAAGGCCTGTAAGCAAATCCAAGGGGACCAGTGGGATGAGGTTGGTAACCAGCAGAAGAGTGGGATATTGGACCAAGCCTCACTGGCAAGGGGAAAGTTCAGCAGTGACAATCCACACCCTGAGGTGCTTTCCCATGTCTGTCTCCGCTCTTTTAGAACAAGCATGAGCTTGTGCTCACACTATACGTATATGTGAGGAAACAGCACTGACGAAATGGGCAACAGCATTTGTGTGCATTCAAGCTTAGGATTAAATCTCAAACACTGGTTTTATCTTGATGGGTTTGGTAGTCTTCTCATTAAGACAGTCAACAAGGAAATGTCACCCTAATATTGTATCTGCTTCCTGAATGGTCTCTGGCCATGCAACAAGCATGCCAGTGTACTTCCAAGACTTCTCATGAGCAGGTAAACACTATTTCCTACAGTAATTCTGTCTTTGCTACTGGACATGGCCTTGGCTGTCAAAGGATACATGCAACTTGTAACATTGAAGAGTGTACTGCACCTTGCCACCAGAGAAGGTATATAGGATTTCCTGGTCAGATGATGTTTTGGGAAGTGTGACAAATTCTTGTTGTTATTCCTTTAAAATATTGCAGCCTTGCAACAGAACAGAGTGGAATGTGGTTATCAAATACTAAACATGACAGATTTTAAAATTATTTTAACCTTGAAAAAGTTCCGTAACTAATTTCTTCAATAACAGTACACAAACCAAAAAGGTGAACAGTGTTTGTGAACTGCTGAAGTGTTAGAAAAGTGAGCACAGCAACCCAGTATGCTTAGATCAAAGCATCCTAAGAAGAAACTTTCTTAAATGGATTCTAGTGGAGATCTGGGTAAAACTTCCATCTGGTGGTTGCTATAACACCTGTAGCCTTAACAGAGTGTTCTTAGTTTTATTGCTTCAGACATGCTGAGGTAGAGTTTGCAAATCTTCTTTGGGTGAACTCTCTCCTCTTTTCTAGTTCAAATGGGCTTTGTGAAGTACTAATCAAATTTTCAAACCTGACATCTTCCCATACTGTTGTCTTGAGGGGTGTTGAGATGGTAAATGTGAAATAAAAATTCAGAATTTAAGGAGTTACTGCGTATCTCAGTTACACTGATATATCTATCCTAAATTAAAGAAAATATTTCAATGGGAAATTTAATGAATGAGCTCCTGGTAGTGATCATCAAGTCTGAATGCAACTTTTAGATTGGATACACTTCCTTGATCTACTACAGATTATTTATCTTTTTGAAAAATACGAATTTTATAGCTTACTTTGAAATCTTATGTTAAATTATGTAAGTGAAAGCACCCTTTGAAAGGGGAAGGTCAGATATTCTGGAGCCATTTGGGCATCTACAGGTTTTTACTAGGCATGTTTGCTGGTATGTTATCCGTGAGCTGTACTGCTGATTTTAGGAACATGGATTAGAACATGAACATGAATCTGGAGTCAAGCTGGAGGGCTCTGGTATGATCAATGTGTGTAATTTACAGCGTGACTGAGGCATGGTATTTCCAATGTAAAAAACATAGTGACTTCAAAGTTGTGGGTTTGGGTTTTTTTTCTGGATTTGTGTGAGCTGCTTATCAGGCACAAGAGAATGTTCCAGGCTTGGATGTTATTAAATTGAAGCACTATAAAAAGATTAGTCAAAATGCTGACACTGTCATCACAGATAATGCTCTTCTGCAACCAGTAATCAAAAAAAAAAAAAAAAAAAAAAAAAAGACAAAGCTTATGTAATTTATCTGCTTGGTATTTTAATATTCCTTGATCCTAAAAAAACATGCCAGAAAAATGCCTTACAGCATTTTGGGCATTTCATTTTATGGCATTTTTCGGCATATGGGCAGAAAAATCAGTTCAGACAAATGTATGCTGTGAAAGTAACATTAACAATGTATTGGGTCCTCTGAATGCTTTTAGAGACTTGATGTTTTTATTTTTAGATTTTAAAAAATAGAGTTAATTCCCAGGAGATTTTTAGAGATTGAGCCCATCATCGTTTCCCTCCTTCCCTTCCAAACCTGTCTTGGAAAAGAAAAATATATTTTTGTACTTAACCAGGCTTGGACATACCAGGATGTGGCACTATGTGGGAACAATTGCAAGACTCTTCTTTCAGAAGGTATTTCTGTATGTTCCTCTGCAATCAAATAGGATGGTATCTGAATTTAAAGATTCTCTATGATGGAAGGATGGTGGTTTGGTATGGCAAGCTGGTGCTGGTAAAGATAGTATTTTGACAATGGTGGCAGTCTGCGTAAGTCAGTCCAATGTCAGGATTTGCATTATAAGTGAAACTTCTGCATGAATTATTTCTGTTTTCTGAAGATTTAGATTTCTGCCATTTCTAATGAAAAGAATTATTCATTAAGACTCTGGAAATTGGCTTGCATATTCTAACACTGTTGTTGTAATTATACAGAAAAAAATTGTCATTGAAATTATAATACTATTTGACAGAAACTTTTTCAGTCCTGCCAAATTTAAAGAAATACAGAAAGAACTCTTTTTTCAGTATGCTTAGATATGGCCCACTAATGTGTAAATTTTTGTCCTAGGTTATACAAATTTGACTAGAGCATATTGTCTTTTCTTTGCAAGTGAAAGCTTCTGAAAACATGTAGTTGGTATCTACAGTTCTAGAAGAAGAAACTAAATTGGTTGTATTTTCCCTCAGTTTTTCAGCATTGCTATTTGTGATGACTTTTTTTTTTTTTCCAGGGAAGACAAAAGGCAGCATCTTGGTTGAAGAGGTAGTTTGGTGGTAGAATAGAGATGGCACCGGAGCTGTGTGGGACTTGTGCTGTGCCTCCTTGTATTGTCTCTGAGTAAATTCCCCTGCTTCTCTGTGTGTATTTTTAGTTTGTCTGGCTTGCCTTGACTGTAAACTCTCCTAAACTAAGGATTATTTCTTATTGTCAGTATGGTTAAGCTGTGGGGACTGCTGGTCATTATTTCAATGTCTGTAATTAATAATGATATGAGTCACTTAAAGATCCCAAGATACTTATAATGAAAAGTCAGATGTCAGCAAAGAGTTGTGGTAGAATTCAGACTCTGGCACTACAGACACGTTATGTGGGCTGGAAGCAATCATGGTGACAGGTAACAGTTCCCACAGTGGCATTAAGTCATCCACAGTCCAGTTCTCTATTTCATGGTCTGAAATTCTTTTTGGAGTGCTGTTTTATGCTATTGAACTGCTGCCTTGATACACATATCGAAGAAGTTACTTCTCTCAGTGCAAGCCTATATTATACATAATGTTTTAAAATATCTTGTGTATGTAAATATTTAGCTTTAGGAGATGAACTTGAAATTGAAACAGAAGCACTTGTGGTATCTAAATTTGTGTTTTCAAAGATGACTCAACTATGTTCAGATGCTTCTTTCTGCAATATCCAGATCTCTCTGTTTAAAGTTAAATATATCTAAATGCAGATAAAAATGTTATCAATGTGCAATGGCTGAAGAATTACTGGCATTGCCTACTATTGTAAGAGCTTTTTTAATTTGAACATGTCATTACTTTTTTTCAGCTTGTGTTGTCCTACTGTTTTCAGCTACATGAGAAAGTGTTTTAAAAAACAGTTAATTACTAATGGCTGCTATTGTAATAATAAGCACAATTTTTGTTGTTAAAGTATAAAACATTGAACAAAAAAAGATGGAAATTGTTTACCCTGTCAAAATATCACGTTTGTCTTTGTGTATTAATTATGTAGTCATTAAGGAAATTCCAAAATGTTGGTTGGCCTTGCCTTTATAATAAAAGGGTTTTTTTAATTTTGTATTGTAATGCAAGTACAGAGTTAATATTTTTAGGTGGAAATGCTACTGACATTTGTTTATGTTGCTTCCTAATGTAATCTGCTGTTGCATTCTGCCTTTGTAAGACTTTGACCATTGAAATTGCAGTCTTTCGTAAGTTGAATTTCTTGCAAAAATAATCAGATTAAATCTTTCCACAAATGAAGCTAGTGAAACAAAGCTTCCTCAGATTAAATATATAAGAACATCTGGTGACTCTTTCTGCTGCCACGGAGGTTTGCAATAAAAATTGGAATTTGCCCATGTATTACCACTTATGTGATTTTTCTGTGCAGGTATTCAGAGAAAGAGGCAAAAATGTTCACAGTTGCTCAGTACAAGATTTTTCTAGATCACCGCTCTAAAGTTTTCACAGTGAAGACTTCACTAAAGTTTGCTTTATCTCGAAGATTAACAGAAGTCTTGAATAGTTCCCTAGGTTTTGGGTTAAGCTAAAGTCCCCATGATGAGGTGTGAAGATGTCTCTTCTGGTTCTAGACAATTCCAACTCTTGCCCATCCAGTCCACCCTTTTTAGTTTCTAAAGATAATGATTTCTGATTAGAAGTTGTAAAGGACAAGAGCTGGACTTGGAAATCAGGAAAAGGCACAAGAGGGAGTGGGCTCTGTCTGACAGATACAAACTGGACACCCACAAATTCTCGGGACCCTGATGGGAACCACCCATGAATGCTGAGGGGAGCTGTCTGATATTATCACTAAGCCACTCTTCATCATCTTTGATTCACTTTCAGTCTTCGGGCAACTTGCCTGTTCTCCATGGTCTTTCAATGTCACTCCAGTCTTCAAAAAGGCCAAGAAAGAGGACCCAGGAAATTACAGGCCATTCAGCCTTACCTCCATCCCTGTAAAGACGATGGAACAGCT
>WTSP01018098.1:0-15334 GCA_025331215.1 Actenoides lindsayi | reverse complement strand
CCGTGCTGACGGGGGTGGGGGGAGCAGTAGGAGGGCTTGGTGGGCACCTGGTGCTGTGCCAGGGTCAACCCACCACAACAAGTAATTTTCATAGTGAAATTATTTTCTCGTCAAATTTTATTACATCACGTTATGTCAAATCAGGGACACAGATGTTAACCACAAGATAGAGTAGTTCTTGGTTATACATATCTTCTTTTAAAACTTACATTCAAGACATCAAGCAAAACTGTGGGAATAGTGAAATATTGGGCTAAATAAGAGCTGCTGCTTTTAGAGGAGCCAGAATTTCACCTTGTTTGGTGAGACATACTTACTAAAATCACAAAATAGACTATGCCAAAGGTCACTCATTCTGTAAATACAGTCTAAAGAATAGTTAGCAAATTTCAATGGTAATAAATAATACTTCACATCTTGTTGTCCTGAAGTCTTTCTTAGTTGCCTCCAAGAATTTCCAAATTAATCAACTAAACTAATAAAAGAAATACAGCTCTGAATTAATGCAAAGGAAGATTATATGAATTTACCCTAACATGTAAACTGTTCATCATACACTACATCACAATATAACCCTCCATTAAAGTCACTTTTCTCTGTTTTACAATAAAAATCTGAATAAATTCTCAGGATCTTGGAAGTAAGAAAGTAAATATGTCATACTGTCTCCTAATCCTAAATATATTTTGATGTGTCTTCTGTTTTTAACCTTATATTGAAGCTGACTTTACTTGTCATTTAGTTTAAGCCATCTTGTCCACAGAAGAAAACAAAAGAAAACAACATACTTGTAAAGCCTTTTTTTCTCTCTCTCTCTTTTTTTTTTTTTTTTTTTTTTTTCCTGGAAGAGAGATGTATCAGCAAGAGAGATTTAAGCTTTTTAGCGAATTTAAGAAATTACAGAGATGTTTGAAATAATAAAATAATAACAAATATATAAATATATATGTGTTATATATATATACCTATCTTCTCCAGATCCCTGAAAGTGATTCTTCTGACTCAGTACTAGAAAATGTCATGGAGCAGTTCAAGGAAGAAGGGACAAAAAACATTTTACCTAAAAATGTATTATCTAACAAAAGCAGAAAGCAAGCAGAGAAGTACCTTTCTGAAACATGATTTGGAAAACAAAGTAGTAAAAAAATCTGGAGAAAGATATTAAAATACAGAAGTGCAGTATCTGTGTATGTGTTTAAATAATACAAAGAAAAAACTGGAGAACACCCAACTTTATTAAAAGAAATACATGTGGATACTCAACACCAACTAAAAAGAAACTGACTATAGTTATAGGATATCAGAGAGCACAGCTTGTACAACTACAAAAGTAATACTGTTGAAAATAAGGAACAGATATTACACAAAGGTTAAAAAGTAAAGTGATATTTATATAAAATTATTTTCCATTTTTTTAGCTTTGCCTGACAACTAGAATGTACAGCAGAAACAGGATTTTATTTATATAAACTTAATCATAAAAACTAACACTGTATTTTGGTATGCTTGGGCTCATAGCTTTGGATGACAAGCACACTATCACACCACCAAAATTTACAAATAGCATCTAGTGAGAAAGTTTCCATCTGCTACTCCTAGCACAGCTTTGCTGGCAATGCTTGAACCAATTACTTGGCCAGTGCAGCACATAACTCACAGGTATCTCTTTCAATGTTTTGCTTGTTTGTTCTATACAATTACCTTTTTAAACTCACAAAAATAGCACCTTGTTTGAGATTACACATAAAACCTATAGCAGAGCTCAAAGTAAGGTTGTACGTCTTGAATTACTTTGAAGATATCAACCTTATGTTCTTCCAGCCTGATTCAGACCTAATGTAAGTACAAGAAAATAAGACTTAATTACCTTTTACCACATCTACATTTGTCCTTATAGCAGTTTGCATTTTTCATCAATAAACATTGCTTTAGTCACATGAACTACTGCGCATTTATTCTTCTTACCTTCCAAACACCAAGGTCAGTTTTAGTGTTATAATAGAAGATAAAATATCACCAGAGCTGGAAGTAAATGATGCCACATCAAAAAAATGCAGTTTGTTTTTCTTTTTTTTTTTTTTAAAAATACCTATATCCTAGAACATGACTGTGTCAGTCTATTATGTCAAAAAAATGGATGTTTTTTTATGTGACCACATACATACAGGAAGTAAACCAAAAGAACTTGGCATATATTCTAAATACATGTACTATGGATAGTTTTTATGAAGACAGTATATCTTCAAAGGCATAGAAAAATTAGGCTTCAAAGTATTCCTTTATTGAAGTTTACTTAGTTTAAGTTGAATTCATATCATACACACACATACACACAAACACCCCCAACAAAACCAAGTAGGTACATTATAGTACTTAATAGCCATCATTTTAACTAACTTCTTTTTCCCTATGCTTGGTCAAGGATGTGGACAGATCTGAAAGCATAAGTTGAACAAATAGGGTATTCTCCATATTACAGATGTGCTTAATACCAAAACTGACCTGTTTCAGTTCAGGACAAGCACTGCGTTTTTAAGCAAGACTTTCATATAACCTAGAAAGTAACATTCATAAAACATAAAAAGACATAACAGCAAGGAAGTATGGTTAGTTCTACTTTTCATACAACCCATAATATTTGTTCCTGTTTAGATAGAGATACTTCTACTGCTAAAGTTAGACCTGAACCTGAAACACTTTTTAAAGTAGAAAATTAATTTATGTTGTAACTAAGCAAAAGTAACTACCAAATTAATTTAATACATTTTTCCAGTTTAACCAGACACATTTGGGCTTGTCACTGACATTTACAAAACTTTCAGTGAACTAAAACTTACCAAACTTCTCACTTCAGGTTGAGGAGGAAATAACATACTCTATGTGTTAGGGCTATGCTACTCCTTATATCTTGCAGTCTACATCTATTAAATTAATGATGTATTCTTCTTGACCAGTCTACTTAAGGTATTATATGTTCATATTTTATTTACAGTTGTATCTTAACAGAGTAGTACTATGTTAGAGAAAGTAAGACCAAGTAAATGATATGAGGAAATAATAAAAATTTTCTTGATGTCATCTTCTCAGTAATTGTCATGAAACAATGAGGTTATGTTAACAGTGAAATTATTAAGTGGTGCACATATGATGGCTCAATGGCCAAACCAAACCCTTAATGATAATTAGCAGGCCACAGAAGTAGGTAAATTATGTCCCCCACCTTTCTCTATTTTTAAGAAAGTATTAAAAAAGGAAAGGAAAAAACTAATAAGAATGTATTAGAAAAATTTCCTCCCTTTCCCATCCTGCTCACTCTCCTAATTACTTTACATTTATTTAGGATTGATATGCAGCCCTGTTTTTAGAGATAGCTTTTTAACAGTATTGACATTTCTCTTCTTTTATGGAACTTCAGGTAATCAATTGCTCAGCCAGCTTTAAAAGCTAGACATAATAAAATCCTATAGCTGCTTACAAGTAAGAAAAGACAATGTCTCAGCTCTCAACAGCAATGACCAAAAAAGACATAGTTTTTTTGTTTTTTTAAAAAAATAATAATCAGTATTTGTTGCTATGATGGGTTGGCTCTGGTTAGACACCAGGTGCCCACCAAAGCCACTCTATCACTCCACCTCCTCGGCTGGAAAGAGATGAGAAAATATAATGAAGGGCTCATAGGTCAAGATAAAGACAGGGAGATCACTCAGTAATTACTGTCACAGGTGAAACAGGCTCAGCTTTTGGAAATTAGTCTAATTTATTGTCAATCAAATCAGAGTGGTGTAGAAGGAAATTTGAAAAAAAACTTAAAACACCTTCCCTCAACCTCCCTTATTCCCTCACCAGTCCTTTATTACCAGGCTCAACTTCACTCCCAATTTCTCTATCTCTTTCCTCACCAGCGGCACAGAAGGACGGGAAATGGGTGTTGCGGTCAGATCATCACATGCTGTCTCTGCTGCTCCTTCCTTTTTAGATGGAAAGATTCTTCACACTCTCCCTGCTCCAGCATGGTTTCCTTCCATGGGGTGTAGTCTTTCAGGTACAGACTGCCCCAGTGTGGATTCCCCATGATGTCACAAGTTCTTAACAAACCTACGCCAGCGTGAGCTCCTCTCTCCATGGGTCTACAGCTCCTGCCAGGAGCCTGCTCCAGTGTAAGCTTCCTATGGGATCACAGCCTCCATCAGGCACACCTACCTGCTCTGTCATGTGGTCCTCCAGAGGCTGCTGGTAGATATATCTGCTCCACTGTTAACTTCCATGGGCTGCAGGGGGACAGTCATCCCCACCATGGTCTTAAGCATGGGCTACAGGGGAATCTCTGCTCCAGCAGCTGGAGCACCTCCTCTGTCTCCTTCTCCACTGGCCTGGGTGTCTGCAGTGCTGTTTCTCACATATTCTTACTCCTCTTTCCAGATGCAGTTGCTCTCGCACATTTTTTTTTTCCCCCTTCTTAAATATGTTATTCATTCAAAGGTTGGAGTTTCCAAGACCCTTTGCTTTCTAACACTCCTCACCGAAGTGGGAGGCTAGATGTGGCTGGGCAAGGATTCCGAGATAAACTCAGTAACAATGCAGTGTTATTAAGCAGGTATTCTTTATTGCACTGCTGGACACACAAATGGTTCTTGCCTGCTCAGCACGCTTGGGTGCTTGTTTTCCTGTTCCTGCAGACAACCACTATCTACAAGGTTATAAATTTCACAGCATGCCCTTACTATACAACTACCCATTCATGGTTGTTGCTTGTTTAAAGATTAGTAAAACTCCACCAGATATCCTGTCTCCTGCCTTCATTATCACAGGGGCACTACCACCATCACTGATGGGGTTGGGCTTGGCCTTGGCTAGTGGCAGGTCCATCTTGGAGCTGTCTGGCATTGGCTCTATTGGATATGGGGGAAGCTTCTGGCATCTTCTCACAGAAGCCATCCCTGTACCCTCCCCTGCTAACAAAACTGTGCCACAGAAACCCAATACAGTTGCTCAGACTAGATCAATTCTGCATTCCTTGACATACTTGACACATTCTGGTCATGTGGGCTATGCATGCTAACAAATTAACATTTAATCAACTTCATTTGTAGTAATAATAGATGACAGAACCATAGGTTCAGAATGATGTTCTGAAATAAATATATTTGCCTCAAGTTTTATGATGGGAATGATATTTTCATTTTATAGCTGATGGGTGAGGTGAAATGTTCTAAAGGCATATACATTCTGTAGGAGAAGGGAATTTTCTTTCTCTTTCCTGTATGCATCCTGTTTTCATCCCCAGTGCCTTCAAAACAGAACTGAGATATTTCCTGAGATGTTCCATGAGAGGAACAAACAAGGTAGTGAGTTTTGCCCATTTTAGAAGCTTCATGAAATAATTACAACTGCTCTAAAGAGTTATGTGTTCCAGAACATAAAAATTTTGAGATCCTGAATATTAAAAATCTTAATATTTTTAATCATACATTTACAAATAACAGAATGAAAAAAACAGAGGCTGAGCAGATGTATTCTTCACCCCAGTAAAGTTCAGAACAGCTATGATGTAATGAAAAACATTTGACTCCTACTACATTTTTCTTATAAATTATTTTTCTCTCATTCTCACTTAAAGATAATTCACTGTATCAATAATACTTTTAAGATGAAAAAGAAATTGAAGTTTGCAATGGAAAACTTTCAAATTTGTATCAGAAAAATATTTTTTGATATACCGACTCAATCTGAAGGAATTTTTTCTTTTAACATCACTAAATTTGAAACATTTTATGAAAAATTGCTGTCTTCAAAATAGGTAAATAACTGTAAGCTATTTTCTGAACTAGTGTTTATCAAGCTTTTCAGTTAGGTTGACAGGTACATATTCACCAATTTGCCTGTGTACTCACATATTTGCAGATACGTGTTTAAGAGATACAAAAGATGCTCTGTCTCAGATTAAAAGCCAGTATACAGCACTGAAACAGTGAAACAGAAAAATAGCAACAGCACAGAGAAACTGAAAGGGCCAGCTTTAGCCCACTTCTACTACATGTGACTAAAACAAACCTTGCATACACTTTCCAGTCTTTTTTCCCACAGTTTCTACTGTAGTCTAGTTTTTTTATAGTTACCTTCTGTTTCCAATAGAAAAAAAAAAACCCAAACACAGTCAAATTTCACATATTTTGTAGTTTAATCCTTATTTTAGGATTCTTGAGCACATAATTGTATATACGTCACTTTCTGAGTTCAGTAAGCTTTCTTAGAGTATTGTTTTTCTAAACCTATTTTGAGTCAAATGTTGAAGAATCAAGCAAGGTTATTCCAAATAAATCACATGGTCACTGATCCTGAACAAAACCCCACTTCAGTAAAAACTATTACAGATATGTAAAAGAGAAAAAAAAAAAACCCAAACAAACAGAAAAGCACACATAAAATGGACATGTCCATCTTTTAAGAGAATGGCAGGTCCATAATCCTCAAATGGAACACCTCTATTTTGCAGAAAGGCACAGTGTAATGGCAAAAGAATAAATATGGTGATTGCTCTAGAAACAGAATAGAGAATAACAAGATTTAAAGTCAGGATTTAATCAGGTGGCTAACTGAAATAAGAGAAATTGTCTGTTTCTGATGTCCTTGCTGATTTTGAATGGTTTTATTGAATTTTTTTAATATGTAGTTTAAGTATTATTCCAAGAAAAAAAAAAGAAATGTGAGCGCAATTTTTCTGGTTAAACAAGGTAGACTAAAAACATTTGTGTCTGAAAAGCTATTTTCAGCATCTTTTGATACAGTTACGCACTTAATATTAGTTCTTTGACTCATTAAATTTCACAATAAGAATGTCATTTTTTAATGTGCTTTATAAAACACAGCATTATAAGCCTTTTAATAACAGCCTTTGGTATTCCCTTTTTAAAATTTATATTGACCTTAAAGTTCACCCTTCAGGAAGGCTATAGAAAGATAATGGACAGAGCATGAGACAAATATTTCCCCTGTTTAAAATAATTTATTTTTTTTCCTTTATTCAACATTAGAAAGGTAGCACTGGTATTAATGCAGCGTACTTTCTGCAGATTGCTTATCATGCATGTGCCATAAAAATAAGTTTACTGCCCCATCCATCATGCCATGTTATAACTGAAGAAATTGTTCTATTTGCATGGATATTATGGCTCAGTGAATTTGTCACCTCACTTGAAATCTATGCCTAAGGAGACAGATGATCACTTTGCAACCTCCATTTTCAAGCACTTAACACAGGTTACAGAATTTACTACTCCTTTGAATTCTCACTGAAATTTGTGGAAGTCCCCTGATTCACACCAGCATTTCTGTCTAGGGCTTTTGCTGGACAGAATTCTTGGTAGTTCTCTATCACAAATGGACACGGGTACACTTGTTCTCCAAGTGCATATTTAAGCATAACACTAGATACAATTAACATATATTGAGAAATGAACAAAGGAAAAAGGCATTTCTCTACCTATTTTTATATTTAAAATCCAAATCAATACCAGTCAAAGAACAATCACAGCACCAACTTGTTAAAATAATATTATTTGATAAATTTTGGAGGCCTAAGAGCTCCAGGTACAAACCATGAAGCATTTACATTTCCATTACATTTATCTGCTGGTACCAGCTAAGTCTGAATCAGTGGAAAAGGACATGGGCATGTTGATTGACAGCCAGCTGAACATAAGCCAGCAATATGACCAGGTGGCCAAGAAAGGCAATGGCATCCTGGCTTGTATCAGGAATAGTGTGGCCAGCAGGACTAGGGAAGTGATTGTCCCTCTGTACTTGGCACTGGTGAGATTGCACCTTAAATACTGTGTTCACTTTTGGTCCTGCACTACCGAAGGCTGAAGCGCACCAAAGAAGATAAATGAAGCTGGTGAAGGCTCTAGAATACAAGTCTCATGAAGAGCAGCTGAGGGAAATGGGGTTGTTTAGCTTGGAGAAGATGAGGCTCAGGGGATGCCTTACCACTCTCTACAACTACTTGAAAGGAGGTTGTAGTAAGGTGGGTATTTGTGGTAATAAGTGATAGGATGAGAGGAAATGGCCTCAGGTTGTGTCAGTAAAGGTTTAGATTAAATATTAGGAAATATTTTTTTTCACAGAAAGGGTTGTCAAGCACTGGAACGGACTGCTCAGGGAAATGGCTGAGTCACCATCACCAGAAGTATTTGAAAGACATATAGATGTGGCACTTAGGGACACTGTTTAGTGGTGGACTTGGCAGTGTGAATTTGGTAGTCTTAAGGGTCTTTTCAAACCTAAATGATTCTATGTTTCTAGGGTCCTATGATCTAAGCCACAGTCTTTTCAGGATTGAACAAAATTGAAGCTAACAGCAAATGCTCACAAAATTCTGCTAAATATTCTCCATCCTCTTTGCCTGCCAAAGTAACATCAAGTCCTTAAGACCTTATCACATATTCTTTTTCCAGAATTGATGAAAGAGATAGGCTATAAAATACTACAGATGTTTTCTACACACAGACATGTCTCACCCTTGAGAAAATAACAACTTAAATTTATTTCTAGCACTGTCTTTTCTTCACAATTCAGTACCCTGAGGAGGAACCAGACCAATACAGATCCTACTCTTTGCAGATCATCACTGAATTCAGCCCTTGGGGTACTTTCACTGTGTAATTTCTAGTCAAGGTGCTGGTAAGGGTGCTTACCAGCTTGCTTATGATCTCACCCACTGCAGAGTATCTATGGACAAGGTAAGTACTACAAGACTTCCTCTCCTCATCTTAGTTTTTCACAGAAAAAGAATGATTGCTGCTTCTACTGCAACTTTATAACCCCTGCAATTGCTGTTATTATTTTTATGGAACAAAATGACAAAACATTAGTTATTCTAGATAGAAAGGGGATACATGACTTAGAGGTCAAGGGAAGTCTCACTTTTATCACTGCATAAGAAAATGACTTTTCCTTTTACCAGTTCAATAATCAAATTGATAAAAAACCCCAAAACCACCAAAAACCAAAACAAACAAAAAAACCCACAAACCAACAAAGAGATTTGATTTACCTGTTCCATATATTTCTACTTTAAACAAAAAATAGTTATGTTACAGGGGTGAGGATTTGTGCATTTTATTTTATAGATTTTAGCTTGGTGAAAATATAACAAAAGAAAAGTTAACAGGGTGGTAGTTTGGCATAAACTAGGGAGGCAGACTATACGCTTTATCCAGTAACTTGGGGCTACTGGTGTTCACCTTGCTTTAAAGGTCAGATACAGCTATCTCCACTTTTGAAGGAAATATGATTCCACATCTTTCATGTTCCTGGAGGATCCTCAAGCCATAAGGCTACAGGGGATGTCAGCATAAGCCCTGTATAGTCATTACAGTGTTCAACCTAAGTATTGAATACAACGGTAACTGCAGCAGAGACTCCTACTCAGGCCTTCTCATCTCCTAGGAACTGGTACAATGCTATAGGAAATAAAACTTATCTCATCTAGCAAAATTACTTTTTTAGTGTAGTAATTGCCAAAATAGAATAATACTCGTTATCAACGAATAATGGCAACAAACCCCAGTAGAATTTCTCAAGATGTCACTTTAACCCATTTTGAAAAACAGTTGGTTAACCAGTGGGCTTCCCTAAATAACCTCCTAATTGTCCTGGATTCAGCTAGGATAAGGTTAATTTTCACCAGAAGCTGGGATGGGCCACAGACAGGAAAGACAACTGAACCAGCCTGTGGGATATTTGATACCATACGGATATCACGCCCTCTATATAAGGTTAGAGGGCAGAGCAGGCCAGCTAAGGTGCACTCTCTGGCATTGAGCCGGGCCTTTTTTGCAACCTTAGACAGTCAGATTAATTCCATATTATTAATTTCGTATATTGTTTCATTACTATTATTATTACTGTTGTTTCTTGTCTTGTGTTATTCTATTGAATTCTCCTTATCTCAAACCACAGGGTTTTGCCTATTTCTACAGATTCTCTTACCCATCTCACCCCAGGGAAGAGAAGGGGATGAAGTGAGTGGCCATACGGTTCTCAGCTCTTAGCTGAGTTTAAACCACAGCACTAATGCAGGGCAAAATATAGTCATCATAATATGTGTTATAGTCCAACTGTATGTTGTCATGCTCACATTTTCTCAGGCACAGTGAATACTTAACTAGGTATTTTCCATCAAGTAACACCATCTTTTATAGAAAAACAGAGATTCCCACCCACTATAGCTCCCAAAATCAAAGCTGTTTAGGTAAAGGAAAAAAACAAAATGTGGATCCTTCACACCCACGGGTAAGCAGTAACCACGGACAATGCTCCAGTATTGCTCTGTTAATGGTGTAAAACCCAAATGGCTTAGCATAAAACCTGTAAATTCTCAGTCAGTTGAAACTTCTCTTTTTCAGCTGAGAAACTTCTTGTCAAAATAAAATATATTCATTCCTATTCACATTTCTTTAGTCTAACTTTGACTGCCAGAGTACTCAGAGTTTTGCAGTTAGAAAACAAACAATGTACAAAAGGCACTAAGTATTGCCTTAGTAGTTCTTTAAACTAGTACACATTACAATGCTTAATAAGCAATATAAAACACATTTGGTACAATATCCAGCAGTATATACTTAAGCAAATTATATTCTTGTGAAAAAAAAAAAAAAAGTATCTAAATTTGTAATCCCAAGAGTTAGAACCTGATAAAATTGAGGATACCCTTAAAAATCCAGGGTAATATAAATTGAAAAACTGTCAAAAGATGTTTTGCTTATGTTTTAGTTCTCAAATTAGACCTAATGTGTTGGTAAAAACAAAACAAAACAAAATTCTCATAATAAAGCATTTCTCTTTAAGTAGACAACATTCATGTAACTGACTGTAACATTGTAGCAATACATTTAAACACATTATTATGCTAATTTAAATTTACTCTTCTGTTTTACATCTGATCTTGACCAATATAATGTGTTTATATAACATAAACATGGAATTTAAAAACAAAAAAACCAACCAGAAGACCCCATTCCTTACTTTGACAAAACCTCAAATTGAATCTCAACTTCATGCATGACTAGAAAAAAAAAAGAAACAAAAACCAGTAATTCTAATGCATGCTGTCATCACATCAAGCACTCATGTTACTTAGTTTATTTTCTGGTCCCGCATATCACAGTGATCTGGTGACAAGGAACACAGAACAAAATACAATCAAAGTTAAAATATGGAACTCTAATTATTAAAGCTTAACAGGAACACTGGATAGTCTAAGCCTCATAATCAGGTTCTCCTTAACCCATCCCTTCTGGCCCATCAAAATTTTATCCCCTAGGATGCCTTCTAAAGAAGAAAAGAGTGATAGATGACTGGCATGAGCACTGTCCTATTACACTGTTAGGAAAAGCTCCTTCTGGAATACTCACCATGTCGTAATATGCACAGTCGTAGTTCCTCCACCATGCCGGCGATTTTTGGTATCAATAAATACACATAAAGTAACATGTAAAAATACTGGAACAGCTTTCATCTTAGGTACACTTCTGGATTGCAAAAGCAATGTACTGCCTTTGCTGCCCACCTCTGTTATACTTTGCATCACAAAGAAGAGCCAGTCTTGTATTCATGAGTAATAAAACATTCCATGTTCATTAGAAGCCTTTCTCTAAGATTGTAATTCAGAAGTGCTTTTCCTTATGCTACTTTCATAACAAATGTCAACTTTCTGCTCTTAGTCAGCTCTGCAAAATATCCTCATCTGATTTTACATATATATATATATATATATGTATGTGTGCATGTGTGTATACACAATTTTTTCTAAAGAGGACTTCTGCTGCCTTAGGTGACCTGATAGCACACTTAGATACGTGCTGCCTGGTGTAAAATTGGGGTATATTTCTAAGATTAAATCATCATGAAAGGTTAGAGGGTTATTTATCTTCCCTTTCTTTCTTCTTCTTTTTCCTAGTAATAATCATGTTCACAGTCACAGAAAGTGTCGTCACGGTTTTAAACTGATACAAAGACACAATGTGCCCATTTATCTGGTGCATCCTTAGAAAACCATTTATATATTCATCTTGTATCACTATAAAAATTCTTGTTTTGCTGAAATTCTTCAGTGTTTTAAATATATAAGAACTAATGGTTTCTATTAATACTAGCTGCAAGTTACTTTTCAACAGCATCAAAAGTGTATCCATCTGAGTAGAATACTTTTTTTGCCAAAAATAATGTTATCAGTAAGAGGGTAAAAAACCCACTGTTGGTGATACCATAACACCATGTGCTTTGGAATTCCTTTTCCCATTTTCACTTACCCTGTCCTGCTCCCTACCAAAGGTGATACTGCTTTTAAAACATAGATTAGATATTAAAATTTCATTTCAGGTTCATCCTGAGAACTATGTGAAATATGTGTGGATATATAGGTTTAATGCAAAATGAAAATGTGTTTTAAATTCTTAGATTTAAGTACTACTTTTTGCTCAATGTTCTGCATCTGCCTTGTATTTGTTATTCAAATATGGTCTCCAAAACTTAAAATCAATATCAAGCATGATAATGCAGACACAGAAAGAATTTCATTAAAGCCTTGTTTAAAGAAATCTCCCCACTAATCATGAGATTTGGACCATCATTTGTCAGTCATTGATTCAAATCCAGCCCATAAGTTAATTTCAATCATTACAAGCTCTCATTTTGTGATTCAGTCGCAAAAAAAGGAATTGCTCTCAGTCCGGCACCTAGTGGACAGGTGTCCACATCAGAAAAGTTACTAATAAGTGAAACCAGTTATTGATGTACTCAGAAGTGTTTATGTCCATTGATGAGGCATAGTAGGGAGCGTTCTCAAGTGACACTTGTGCTGCACTCAGGTGATTAGTTTCAATAACGGCTCCTCATAGCACCAACTCAAAAATGCATAGTGGGGTAAGAAAGAGAAAAAGAAGATGACAACTTCAGGTTCTAGGGCCTATCAATGTAGGAATTTTCACAAATACCTAAATTAAAAAACAATAATAATACATAGCTATCTTGACTTATTGGAATATTTATTACATATTCTTATAGTTTGAGGGGACAAGGACAGGAACAGCACAATAAATGGACTTAGACCATATTTTGAAGTAGAGAAAGTAATTTAATTAGAAAGAAGAAAGAGTAAGAACACTCAAGAGCTTGTGCCAGCTGGATAGGGGCAGTCAAGTGTTTCCATCCCTCATTCTCCTTCCAAGATCATCCACTCTTCAGTACTAAAACTTTTGCAGTCAGAAGCTGATAAATGGCAAAGTAAATGGTAAAGATGATACAGCTAGTGATTTGATAAAATTCAAATAAGAAAAAAAAAAAAAAAGAAAAAAAAAAGAGGAAAGAAATTGAATGTATTACAGGACATATCCTTGAACATATGCTTTCATTTATAGATAAAATAATGCACTGTTCAAAATATAACTGTGGCTGCTGATGTCCCTTCTCTTCTGTAAAATGGTTATTACTGCACAGATGGAGTAAAAAAGCACATCAGCATTCTGAGGAGGTTACAATAATTTTCCCAAGAGCACATTCTTCAAAAGATTAATTTATAAATTTTTAAATGAGTTACTAGTTTTAGGAGCTTTGGAAAAAAATTGCAGATCATACAAAGAAAAACACTTAAAAAAAATCCAACATGCAAAAAACGCAAGCTAAATGTTTAATCCAGAACTTGTTGATGATTCATCAGTTACACTGAGCTTTGGATGAAATCCTGATTTTTACTTCCCCCTGCCTTCCATCTAAACAGTTCCTTCCTAAAATCATGGGAAGATAGAAAAAGTCTGTATTATGGACTCATTTAATTAACTAGTCCTGAAAAACTTACCTCATTCGGTTGCTAATTGGTTGTAAGCATTATATTTATTGTCAGCATAAAACTGTACCTTGGTGAAGCTCTAGCCCTCTCCTTTTTTCAGACAATGAACTGTGAGTTCCAGTAGCATGAGACTGTGCAGGAACCATATGCAACAGGAATTCTGTGCTGAAAGCAAACCAGAAACTTTTTCAAACCTCTCAGACATTTTTCTTCTAGAGGGAAACCAGGCTGGAATCAAGACACTCAAAAGTTTTCATAACAGAAGGATGCATCACAAAGTCACTTGGACTATAATGGTCAGGACATGTGTGCCAAAGGCCAGGGTCTGGGGGGAGAAGAAGCAAGTGTTTGAATCTGACAAATTACAATAGATAATCCACAGAAATTAGACTGCATCTGGCAAAGAGCTTGACCCTCCAAGTCACACACTATTACACCTGTTGTGAAATTTTAAATGCACACCATGTTTTACAGTAAAAATATTGGAACTGCTACTCATGGAAATTAGATAATGATTTCTATCTCTCATTGTACCATAATAACTTCTACTTTTTGCTTTTCTGTCAATAACTTTTCCTTGTTTAATGTATCGATGTGTATAAAAATTGTTTTTATGTTCTCATTTTTCCGTTCTTTTCCTTTACAGAGATATTGTCTTGTCCTACTCAGTGGACAACGAGGGAGGAAAGTCTTTGTGACTCCCTGAAAGAGGCTGTCCCTGCATGGCAGGGCAGCTGGGGCAGCAGAGTCACAACAATGACTCCAAGGAACAGTAACAAAATAATTTATTAGTTGTCCCTAATGGAACAATCAAGAAACAGTACGGATAAAGTTGTTATTTTTGTAGGTGTTTATTTTACAACACAACTAAATTTCGAGGAAAAGCAAGGAAGTTATTACAAAAGAGGAAAAGATAGGGTGAGTGAGAGAGTGAGTAAGAGAGAGAAAGATAAAGAGTAAAGGTTATCACCACTCGTGGATCCAACAATGTCTCGCTGAATCACTCCAAGTCTGCAGTACTTCAGTGGTGGGTGCACACTGATCAATATTTTTCTGTCCCTTTATACCTCTGAGGTATCTGGGTGGCATTCCCAATTTCCACTGGAAGTGGTGTTGATTTGCATGAGCCCCCTGAGCTAGCAGTAGTTTCATGCCTGCCATCCTCCTCCCCCATGGCGCAGTCAGCAGGAGCACTTAATTAAAGCAAAGACAGAGTCCCACCTATGCAGAACTTAACTCTTCCTTTTGTTAAAGCATGTCTGCAAGGAGCTGAAAGGGGAGTGTCTTGCACTGGTCACAGACCAGAGCAAGGGTTTGATTGTATTCTCTGGAACAGAATTAAGACTCAAAATGGAGTCAAGCACCAAGCAACTTTATTTGACCAACAACGAATTTGCAAAGTAGAGAGAGAGAGAAAAAGAAAAGAAAAGAAAAGAAAAGAAAAGAAAAGAAAAGAAAAGAAAAGAAAAGAAAAGAAAAGAAAAGAAA
>WTSP01018097.1:0-10504 GCA_025331215.1 Actenoides lindsayi | reverse complement strand
TAGCTCTTGCTCAGCATTGCTCAGCTCCCCTCTCAGGCTGCTCTTCTCCAGCTGAACAGCCCCAGAGCTCTCAGCCTTTCCCCAGCACAGGGATGCTCCAGCCCCTCAGCATCTTCATAGCCCCTGCTGGACTCTCTCCAGTAGCTCCTTGTGTCTTGAACTGGAGAACCAGGAACTGGACACAACACTCCAGGTGTGGCCTCACTAGAGCAGAGTTGAGGGGGAGAAGAACCTCCCTCGACCTGCTGAGTTACCAAACTGCCCTTTTCAGCTGCCCAGTCTGCCTGTGCTTTGGTGGGGGGGAAAGGTCTTGCAGAGGTGCCACTTCTGCCTCAGGTGTCCCCTGTAAAGCTCAGCCAAGCATGTTTCCCCTCATCCTGCCCGTCAGGCACTGCTGGTCATGGGAACGGCCAAGTTCTGCCCTCCACAGCACTGCTATAAATTCAGAGGCATTCTGTTGGCTTCAGGAGGTTTATTTGCTCTTTTGTCCTTGTTGAACAATGTAAAGGGCAGTGTCGTGCATCTGCTGTAAGCAGGAGAACTGTCTTGTTCCTGCCTTAGGAATGTTCTCTATTGCAACCTTTCTAATCCCAGCAGAACTAGAATGGAGGGGTTGGGTTTTTTTGCCTTATATTTAAGGAAGAGGGATTTAACGAACCACAGGACTAGATATTTTGCAAGTCACATGCACATTCAGCTCTTTTTCTTGGTTAGGAACATGCCATTGGCATGGAAAAGACCCAAGTCACTGCTTTTGGAAGAGCGTGGCCTTCGGCGAGGACGGAACAAAACTCCTCCTCAATTTGTCTTTGTTTTGCAGCACTGAAAGTTGGAAGCAGGCTCAGAGTCAAACCTGATCCCCGTGAGCTGCCCTGCGTGGGTTAAGTGGTTAACAGTGTTTTGAGAATGCTGGGCTGGATAGTTTGTGGGAACACCATCTGTTTCCCTCAGCGTGTAAACAAGGAAGATTGCTGGTTTGAAATGCAGGGTTATTTAAACTCGGGTGACCACAGGCATTCTGAAAAGAGAAGAGGTGAAAGCAAAAAAAAGAATCCTCGTGAGGCCTGAAGTTCAGTGGCATTTCTGTTAGGACGTAAATTGCTAAGGTGGGGCTGTTATCCCTGTTCCAGGGGTGGGGGAAGAGGAGCTTCTCTTTTTAGCTCTCTCTTTCCTTCCAAAATCCATCTCCAAAACTAACGTGCCATCAAACAGTCAAACCTGGAACAAACAGTTGCAAGCCCATTCACAAGCAGCAAGTTCCTTGTGATTATATTTACGGGTGAATATCCCAAATCAAAAGTTACTTCTGCAAACATGAGGTCTGGGACCTTTCTTACTTCACCTACACAACTACCTCCCTCTTCCTCATGGAGAAGCAGCAGCAGGACCCCGTGTCCTGGCGTCACGTGCGAGGTTGTGCCCCGGGGACATGAGAGGTGGAACACATGCCCCCTGTTTTCACTCTGTCAGGTAGTGTAGGTGTTCTTTTACTTACTGTCACATCATGCTCACTCGGGGTGACGTGGTGACGAGCTGCTGCTGCTGCTGTTTGGAACTGATGAGGAGCAAACTCTCCAGAGGCACATTCAACCTGGTGGGAAGTCTTGGAAGGGAAGGGGAGTAGAAGTACAACAGGAAACGTTCACGTTCTCGGCGTGTGTGGAGGATTTTATGATGCAGCTGCTCAGAACAGGTTACTGGATAATAATCCACCCAGGAAAACACACTGGAGTCACTGGCAGAAAAAAATTGGGTCTTCGGTGACATCAACAAATCTTGCCCCTTGCTGGGCTTCTTCAAGTCCTGGCTTTTGTCTTCCATGTAGCTTTTCCAGAAGGCTAAAAAGGAGCACAAATAAAAGCATCTGCCACGTTGTTCTTTGGGAAATAACTAGAGCAGCCCTGCAGACAGCTCAGCTCCCCTGTCACAGTCCCCCCATGCAGGAAGGTCATACTGTTGAATACCCAGAATCAGGTTTTAACCTCTCACTTCCCTTAACAACTACCTGAAGCACCCACAGGCAGGGCTTTGTTTCACCCAAATAAAGGAGGGACTCTGTTTGACCACTGCCGCAGCTTAGTCAGGGCTGGGAATCAGTGAAAGTGTCACGGTGATTAAAAAAGTGGCAAACTGGTTTCCTGAAACTGGCCAGTGGGGTTGTTGAGGATTGCATCACAGCACGGGAAACAAAACCAGCAGCCTCCTAGGGCTGTAAACCTTTCAGGTACCACCTGATCTGCCAGCCTGTTGGGAGAAACTGGGAAGGTCTCTTGAGGATGAGCAACAGGAGTAAGGGCAGCTGCGTGATGCTCCTGTAGGGAGAGGGAGGGTGGGTCTCTCTGTGGACGCTGAGCAGGAGCACTGTGGCACTTCCACGTGTGCCCCAGGCTCCCCGGGGTAAGGACATCATCTGCTTTGCCACCAGGGCTTCTTGGTACAGAAGCAGAATATCGTGTGTAGCTTTTGCTGTGCTTGGAGAGCTGAGGTGCAGTAAAGCTTCTGCAGAGGTGCCATGTGTTGTCTCCGTGGGCAGGACTGTAAGAACATTCACACATCTGAGGCCTGGAGGAGAGCTGGGCAAAATTTTGCTCCTGCTGTGGATTTAGGATAACACCCTAGAATCATAAAACAGTTTGGGTGGGAAGGGACCTTTCAAGGTCATCCAGCGCGACGCCCCGGAGCACGGGAACACATCGAGCCTGAACGTTCCTGGGACTGGATTGTTCATACCCAGGGCAGTTACAGGGAGAACGTGCCGAGAGCCTCAGAGACTCATGTTCCCTCTTTTTTCTTTTATCCCACAGGTAATAACTCCAGTCAGGTCAGGACAAGGTTATGTTTATGAATTCCCTTCCAAATACCAGAAGGATACCTACGACATCCCCCCTGTTCGCCCTCTCCAAGGGGTAGGTACCAATAAAACTGCCAACAGCCCTGACAAGGCACAAAAGGTGATGAATTTCTACCAGAGGTTTCTAGGCAAAGCAAGTTCTCTCATTTTAGGGAGGAAAAAAAATAAAATATGTTTTAATTAGATGCTGTGGCTTATTCCCAGAGCGCAGAAGTTGTTCCAAAGTTGTCGTTGATGTTGACTGAGATTTGGCAGCACACCAAACGCCCAAGTCCCATTTGTTTTCTGTGTTTTGATCAAAGAGGATATCGAAACAGAATAAACTCGCTGCCTGGGAACAGTGGGGGGGTTTTTTCCCCCCTTACTTTGTTGTTGCAGAGTTGACAGTAATTCACTCGGTGAGGGTAAAATGATCGCTCAGATGAACAGCTGCTGCGCGGGGAGCTGTTTTCACCACACATCTCCCGCTCCGCGTCACCGAGCTTGAAACAGATCTTTGTTCTGGGGAACACCCTCAGCGTTCAGTCCCTGAGACCACAGCCATCTAGAGTGGCTGCTTGCAGGACCTCAGCAACCCTGCAGCTCCCCGTGGCTCTCGGCCAGAGCCAGCTCCTCGAGGGAGCGACGGCGAAGCCCCGAAGTACCTAAGGCAGGGTGACGCTGTCGGGAAGCCGGGGTAGAGAGCTCTCCCATATGGAACAGAGCTGAAGAGCTCTGATCATCTTCAGGCCGGCTGAGAGGAAACAATGGGAACCAAGAAAACCATCTGAGATCAGAGATTCCCCGAGGTGACTTGTTTCTGTACACAATTTATTCTTTCTGCAGATATATGACATCCCCCCCATGTCGGTGAAGGGGCCTGCACTTCCCATTCCCATGGGAGAAGCCAAAGCTTTAGGAGTCTATGACATCCCACCTGCCAAAGGGGTAAGTTTTACACCTCTTCCACAAGATGCTGTGCTTCCACAGCTGACCAAAGACCCCTTTTGAACGAGAGTGCCCGGGTGATCCTGAAGGAAAAGGAGATTCAGTCCTTTAAGGGCTTCCTTAGGGTTTTAAACTGGTAAAAGTGGTGAAGTGAAGCACTGCACCAAAATTACTAACGCGGTGGAGCGTAAGCTGCTATCAGCCCAACGTTACCTTTGAGGCAGCAAAAATCCTGGGGATTTTCTGCTTGTGAGAACTGGAGTCAACGTGAAAAAAGCGAGATATTAAAAGTGACACTCGGGCAGACTCAGGATGAGCATCTGACTCCCTCTCCCATCCCAGCCTTTCCCAGGCCACGCGGAAGAGGGGAAGCGTTTTGCTGTTGTAGCCCGGGGTTTCACGCTTTGCTTTCTATGATGCAGGTCTGTGCTCCACCTCCCTCCACCTGCCGAGATGACACGGGCCTGAGGGAAAACGTGCAGGACTTTTCATCTCCGGTGGGCCACGGTGTAAGAGCAGAAGGAGTGTATGATATCCCTCCTCCCGTCACCAAAGGGACTGGGAAAGACCTTCATAAACTTTCTCCCGAGAGCCTCTTCTTGCCGGAGGGAGTGCCGCAGAAGCAGAGCGTTTATGACATCCCTGTGAACCATCAAAGCCATTTTCTTGGGCAGCAAATTGCACCTCAGAAAGATGTGTATGATACCCCCAGGGGAATTGCATTCCCGGGACAACAGACAGGACTGAGCGAGAGTCTCGCCCCCGAAGGAAGAGAAGGTGTGTATGATGTGCCACCACCAGTCCTCCAAGACACTAAAGGCTTACAGGATGTGACTGATGGGATAAATAGGTTGTCTTTCTCTAGCACAGGAAGCACAAGGAGTAACATGTCCACATCCTCAACAACATCGAAAGACTCTTCCTTCTCGGCGTCAACCACCCAGGACAAAAGACTGATCCTTGATCCGGACACTGCTATCGAGAGGCTTTATCACCTCCAGCAGCTGGTGGAGACATCTGTCAGTAACCTCCTGGCCTTCATTACAGCCGACTGGAGGTCTTATGGCTACATGGAAAAACACATCAATGAAATCCACACAGCCGTGGAGAAGGTGGAGCAGTCGCTGCTGGAGCACCTCCAGTTCGCGAAGGGAGCGGCGGCCAACGCTTCCTGCCTCTCCGAGTTCAGCCTCCTGAACAAAATGAGGAGGGAGGTGCAAAGGCTGGAGGACTCTCACCAGATCCTTACCCAAACCAGTCACGACTTGAACAGCTACAACTGGTCGTTGAACATTCTAGCCGTCAACAGGCTGCAGAACAAGTGCGACGACCTGGACCGGTTCGTTATGGTGGCGAGGACGGTCCCGGATGACGCCAAGCAGCTGACCACTACCATCAGCGTCAACGCAGAGGTGCTCTTCAAACAGCCCTCAGGCAGCTCACGATTCCAAACCATACCAGAGAACATCCTCAACGCCCCCGACTACATCTATGACAATCCTCAGATGCAGCGGCACGAAGACAAAGCACAGAAGCCCTGCGGGCCCCTCCTGGGCAAAGGGCAGCAGCCTCACAACGCCGCCAGCGAGAGCTCGGAGAAGAGCTGGATGGATGACTATGATTATGTTCACCTGCAGGTGGGTCAACCCAACACCTTCTTCTGCCCGAGGCCAAGTTGCACCAGGGGAGGTTTAAGGGTGGATATCAGGGAAAATTTCTTTCCCGAAAGGGTTGTCCAGGTCTGGCCTAGGCTGCCCAGGGCAGGGGTGGAGTCCTCGTGATCCCTGGAGGGGTTTCAAAGCCCTGGAAACGTGGTGCTGAGGGCCATGGGTCAGTGGTGCCCTGGCAGTGCTGGGGAAACGGATGGACTTGATGATCTGAAAGATCTCTTCCAACCGAAATGATTCTCTGATTCTAAGAGTTGTCCATAGTTTTTGCAGAAGCTGTTTGCAGGAAAGTAACGATCAGATTGTCACACCAAGACACACTCAAGTGTCATTTCAGCAGTGTGATTGCCTCTTCTCAAGCAGGGCTGTTGCACACACAGCAATAACCTTTTCCCCTGCCACATTGTCCTTATCCTCTCTGTACTCTAACTGGTGCACCACCAGGGAAAAAACAACCCAAACAAGCCTGTAACTTGACCTGTGAGTTGTCATTTAGCTCAGGAGTGGTTGAGATTTAACAGTGTCTTATCTTATGCAACACAGGGGAAAGAAGAGTTTGAAAGGCAACAGAAGGAGCTGCTGGAAAAAGAGAATATCATCAAGCAGAGCAAAACGGAGCTAGAGCATCATCAGGTATGTTCCCTCGGGTGCAACAATCCCACTGAAATGCAGCGTTCCTTGTGCACCAGGGGCATGGATCAAAGAGACTCTGTTCAGCTGGAGAAGAGCAGCCTGAGAGGGGAGCTGAGCAATGCTGAGCAAGAGATAAAGGGCCCTTGAGGGGCAAGAGGATGGGGCCAGACTCTGCTCAGTGGTGCCCAGTGACAGGACAAGAGTCAATGGGCAACCAACTGGAACCCAGGAGGTTCCATCTGAACAGGAGGAGAAACTCCTTTGGTGTGAGGGTGGCAGAGCCTGTCCCAGGCTGCCCAGAGAGGCTGTGGAGTCTCCTTCTCTGGAGAGATTCCCAACCCACCTGGACGTGGGGATCCTGGGCCCCCTGCTCTGGGTGACCCTGCTGGAGCAGAGGGGTGGCACCAGATGATCTCCATAGGTTCCTTCCAACCCTCAACAATCTGCAACTAACTTAAATGCTTCGCTTAACGTCGCTTTCAATTCTAACAAAGTTGGTCCCATAAGATGGAGGTCTGGCCCTTGGCCCTCAGATTGATTCTGCAGCGTATTGTTGCCGTATTGCGTGGCAGAAAGCAGTACAAGGAGGGTGGAGGTGAGAGTGCTGGGTTTGTCATCTCACAGTCCCACAGAGATGGCAGCTTTGGCAGGAGCGTGTGGGAGTCGTTGCCACTCGGCTCCATCTCTCTCACTTGTCACTTCAGAGTAGTCCAAATGAGCAGCAGCCTGGAAATTCAGGAGATGCTGGTGGGGTTTTTCTTAAATGCAAATAAAGTATTTTAGATGGGTTTTTTCCTCTTCTGAACTCTTCTGTGTTTGGATTTATGGTAACCAAAGCACTCGATTACCCCTCTCCAATATAAAATATCCTAGACAATAGAAGTCCAGTCGGCCCGGGACACCCGGCTCGTCCTCACGCATCGGGTGAGATTGTCAAACCCACCACCACCTCGACGAGCACATCCTTTGAAGCCTTTTTTTTTTTTTGCTTTGCCTTTCAGCTCCACCAGTTCCAACGCCTGGAGCAAGAGATCACCAAGCCCGTAGAGAACGACATCTCCAAGTGGAAGCCTCCCCACCCTCTCCAGACCGCCAACGGCACCGCCGCCTCCCGCGACAGCCAGCTGCTTCTCTTCTATTCCGACCAGTGCCAGACTCACTTCAACTCCCTCCTCAACGCCATCGACGCCTTCTTCGGCTGCCTCAACGCCTCGCAGCCCCCCCGCACCTTCGTGGCTCACAGCAAGTTCGTCATCCTGAGCGCCCACAAGCTCGTCTTCATCGGGGACATGCTCACCAGGCAGGTGGCCGCTCAGGACGTCCGCAACAGGGTGAGGAACTCCAGCAACCAGCTGTGCGAGCTGCTGAAGAGCGTGGTGCTGGCCACCAAGACGGCTGCCCTGCAGTACCCCAGCACGGTGGCCCTCCAGCAGATGGTGGACCGGGTCACCGAGCTCTCTCAGCACGCCCAGCTCTTCAAACTCTCGCTGCTCCAAATGGCGTCCTCGTGAAAGCCCCGGGTGACAAAACAGGAAAGCAAACGAACTGGAGCTGTTTTTATTTGGGTTCCCCCCTCCCCTCCCCCGTGTAAATATTATCTTTTGGGGTTGGTTGGGGGTTTTTTTTTAGATATTTTTTTATGAACTGTTTTAAATCCGTTCTTACGCCTCGAGAGAAATCGAATGAAATCAGGGATCTGGGACTTGATCTGGTTCTGTGTTCTGTTCCCAATACACGTTTAGATTTGTATACACTGCGTCTATGTATATGTTGCTACGTTCCCTCAACCACCGATGAAGCACCTTAAGAAAAGACCCCCCCTGTACATACCGCCCGGCTCCTCGGCGTCTCGTACCCAGCTGCTGCCCTCCTCTCGTTTCATTCCACCCTTCTTCTTGGCACGTGGAGCTTGGCTGCCAAACCTGCTCGTGAAGCAAGGGTAGTGCTTCTCATAGAACGCCGTTCCCTGCCGAGAAATCACTTTTTCTAGGTGAATTCTGTGGCATTTCAACTCTCCTCTCGGTGTAACTCCCTTCGGTACAAGCGCTCGGACCGTTCCGACTGTGCCTTTAAGGCACAACCACTGCAAGCAAGGCCTGGAGTGCTTGGGAGAGCAGCGTGTTTAGGCTGTAGTCGAGCCAGAACCTTAGGAGGAAGGCAGAATGGTTTACACTCAACATCCCCCTGGCATTCAAATTTGGGCTTCACCGTTTCTAACGCCTGCGCCCCGTGGGATTCGACACGCGGCTGGATTGCCAGCGAGGTGAATCCACTCGGGTTCATGGCCCTGCATTACACTGAAGGGCCAGGCTCAAAAGCCTTGCTGTTCGTGGGCTCCGAGTTACCCCGAGAGCATCCCGGGAGCGTTGGGCTCCTCTTTGAGGCTGCAGCTGAGCAAGGGCTCAAAACCCGGGGGGATTAACTTGCAGATTGTAATCCATGTGGCAAGGAAAGAGCTGAGTTTGGAGTACCAGGTATTTCAGAGTCTCTATAGCACGTGCACATTGTAATGAAGAAAGAGCACTTACCTTCCCAGGGCATGTTTGTGGGAATCCATCACATCTCTTGCCATTCTGACTTCCATTCAACTATTTGGGCTTTTACTTTTTTCCCCAATTCTCCCCCTTCTGCATTACACTGTCACCAAAAAAAGTGACCTCCTGTTTTAATGGGGCCATTCCATCAATGAATACAATCCCACCCAGCAGCTTCTGGTTCAGACCCTTACAAACTGTTAGCAGAGCAGTGAGACTCCTTCAGAAACTCCACGCGCCGGCTGCTCCAAACCACAGACGCTCTTCCTCCTCCTTGTTCCCACCTCTGAACACCTTAGAATTAAGTCCCAGAAGTCCCAGTTGCCCGTGGGCTTCGAATTAAAAGCCGTGCTTCGAAGTGAGCAGTAGCTCAGGGAAATTCCAGGTGATTCTGGTGGCTTGGGAGCAGAAACACTACCGTCCTGGCACGCTCCAGGGCGGGCTGACGTCGATGCGTTGCGAGGTGCGTGGCAGCGAGCGGGTCACGGGTGAACACGGTGGCGTGAGGTCACCTGGAACCTGGGCTCTTCTGGGCAACTTCTCCCCGCTGGGATCCAACCACTCACCTTCGTGAGATGGGGTTGGATGGCTCCACTAACCCCGCCGTTCCGCCAGCGTACGGCATTTGCAGCCTTAACGTGCTGTCCCGGAGCAGAGACCGCTCTCAGCTGCCTCCACATCGCTGCCGGGCTGCAGAACGTTACTGGAAGAGCCCCAGGAGCCAGCACCACCTTAGCTGGCCCAGCACCACCTTAGCTGGCCCAGCAGCAGCTCCAGGGCTCGGGCACAACACCCGGCAAGTTGGGCGGTCGTGTCCTTGTCACCAACAGCCAAAAACCTGGTTATGCTGAGTGTTGTTCGGGATTCTTTGGGATTCCCTTCTGCGTTTGATGTTTTGTTGGGTTTTTGTTCCGTTTCGTTTGGTTTTTTACCACTGTGTACGCTTAGAAAGTGAAAAAGCATTTTAAAGCTTAGTGGTCGTGTCGATAGTTTGTGCTTTCCCCAGGAGAAGCCTTGCTGCCAGCCTGCATTGCAGCTGGTTACCTTGTAGAGAGTCAGTTTAAAGTGATTAAATGACCAGCTATTTTATACAGAAAAAAAAAAAAAGGCAACACTTGGTCTTATTTTTTTTGTGTCTTCAGAATCCTCTAAACATAATGAAAGGAAATATTACTGCTTGCTGGTACTGTCCAAACCCTTCTGAAAGGCGCTCCCTTTCCACGATCTTCACCCTGCACTGATCAGGGAGAACTTGAGGGTGTAAGAGGAAGGGACAGAGGGTTTCTCTGCCTGTCCAGAAGCAGCAGGGGAAGTCTTTACCCAGCTCAGCTACATGAAGCATCAAGTCCAACACAGAACCCTCAGGGTCTACGGTCCGTGCTGCTGCCCCGTTCCCAGTGTCTGTTGCAGCTGGGAGCTGCACCCTGAAGCCCCTCAGCACAGGCACTGGTCCTTCAGGGGAATGGGGAGGTTCCTCTCGACACAATCCCACCCTAAGGGGGGTAGCAGGATGCAGATGTGATTGTCCCCCCATTCTGGCCCACTCCCCCTCTCCAGCATTTCCTGCTGAAGCCACGATCCAGACAGGAACTGGAAGAGCAGCTTTGTCCAGTGTAGCCATCCTTGCCCCTCAGCCCATGGTAAGACCACCTACTTCTACTACACGCCAAGTTGAGTGGAATCTTAGCTCTGGGTTCCACCTGAAACAACCACGGGGCTTTAAGGATCATAGAATCACAGACTGGCTTGGGTGGGAAGGGACTTAAAACCCATCTAGTGCAACCCCCCTGCAGGGAGCAGGGCCATCCCCAACCAGAGCAGGGTGCTCAGAGCCCCGGCCAACCTGCCCTGCAATGGTGCCAGGGATGGGGCAGCCACCACCTCTCTGGGCA